>JAWQUT010001189.1:32863-43551 GCA_033807755.1 Ellobium chinense | reverse complement strand
TTTTTATTTTATTTTAGAAAAACCCACATAAACATTGGATGATAATTATGAAAATGATCACCTCACTTTGCCGAGAAAATAATTATCCCGAAACTTCCTTTTCCGTTCCTTGTTTTTTCATCATTTTGAGAGAGATAATGGCCTAAGTACCACAAGAATATGCTCCCGTCTTGCGGCATTCATGTGCGCACCCTTGGCAGCGTAATAATAGGACCCGCCATCCCCTCCCTCCACCATCTCCCGAGATCATTTCTTAGTTTGCCCTCAGATATGACGCAAATGTTTAATAACATTTGATCATTCGTGAAAATATTGAACAAAGTCAAGAGCTTTGTCGTTTTTGTTGTTGTTGTTTTTTTTTAGTTTGTGTGTGTGTGTGTGTGTTTTTTGTAAGGTTGGTACATAAGGGTAGAGGTAAGTGGAGGGACATTAAGCGATGTTTTTGCGGGAGAGAAACGGGGCTGGATGAGATAGTTACGGCTAAAGAATAAGACCATTATTACATACTGCCAAAGCAAACCATACATACACGTATTTGTATAAAATATATTGGAAAGAAAATGTGAAACATCACAATATTATAACATACAGTGCAAAGTAAACTGTCAGTGTTGGAGTCATGTAATGGAATTTCATATTTGNTGTGTGTGTGTGTGTGTGTGTGCGTGTGTGTTTGTGTGTGTGTGTGTGTGTGTGCGTGTGTGTTTGTGTGTATGTGTGTGAGTGTGTGTGTGTGTGCGTGTATGTGTGTACGTGTGTGTGTGTGTAAGTGTGTGTAATGTGAGTATTTTGTTGTTGTCATGCATTATCTACAAATACACTCAGTTGACCAAAGTCTGGCAATCTGGAATAATGGTCTGCGGTTTGGACCCAATGTCACTTCTTTTTAAAAGTTATAGCTCAAAATAAAAATGTGCAAACTTATAAATACCGTAAATATGTTGGCACCAAGGGCAAAGTATTTGGGGAGGGTGGTGGCGGGGGGNGGGGGATGCCATAAAACCGCTGTGCTTGGAAACTGCCTTAACAGCAGGTTTAACAGAAAAACTAATTGTCATCCGACTTCTGTATACCCTCCCAATACTATTGCCTGTAGTAGGCTTGTCGTATCTTATTTACGTAATGTTTGAGAAAAAGATATAATCAGTATTGAGACACAGCATAATGCAGTTATCGTTATCGTTACATTGATATATTGAACATTTCGTTGTGACTTTACATCTAAGTAGTGTCGATCTAGTTAGATGTACAAACCAAAGTTACTTCACGCATGAGGAGCATTGTAGATGACGTTTTTGTATTCACTGTATGAAAAAGCACATTCGTTATGAGCAAAGCCTCTAAGTTGTTCATCTGCTTCCTTTCACGGTTCCATTGTTGTTAACAAGCAATGATAGAAATTTAGCGAAAAGCGTTAGGCCTGGTAGAATGTATGCAGCAAACGCGATAAAAAGTCCGACATCACAAGGAAGGTGTCTTTGTGAACTTCAGAAACAAAAATAGAAATCACTTAGATATGGAGCGGGCGATTTAATTCAAATTCTAAAGTGAGGTGTCCCATTACGACTCCCCCCTTCTTGCAGACTTCAATCGGGCCTTCAAATATTGATAGCAGTAAAACGGTTCTAAGCTACAGATCCCAAATAGGACAAGCCAAATTAAAACAAAATGTTTCATAATAAGGTCTACACCGTAGTCCCCACCTTTTAGGGCGGATCTATATTTACTAGTACTTGTAATAGTATACTATTACGGCTCTTTCACGCAGTATGGCTCAAATAGACTGTGTGTTAAGAGAACAGGTCATCTTGGCCTCGAAAATCCCAACGAACGATCTTCACATTGCATCTCATTGACTTATACCTCTCTTCAGGTTGGTCGAGGGTAGAAAAGAAAAATATTTAAATTTTCGCTCAGCAACGCGAAGTGGACTTTTCACTGTAAGCTTAACAAAAAAACCCCAAAAATCCCACTTGTTAAAACTGAGTCAGCCTATGATTCCTGATTACTCAGACAGGCCAGTGCTGCTCCCTGTTCATTTACTGCGCAATTAATTAAACTCTTGTTTACCAGAAGTTATACGCACTACGAAGTAATCGACGTCTCACCCTCTCAATGACGCTATGGCAAATACCAGATTGTTTGTCCCAGGTGATTAATTCAGAAAAACAAAAGCAATTATTCATAATATCACATGCGGGGAGTTGCTACTTCAAAATGCCAAAGTCACATTAAAGTGTGATATCCACTTTCAGTCCACCCACCTTTCTTGATCTAATCAAGTCCCTGAATTAGGTAGATCATGCATAGTTTCGTTTTTCTTAGAATAAATTAGAAATAATCCTGTCTACTTTAGTCCAAGTTTTATTTTATTAGGACATGAATAAGATCTTCTCGCGTGGCATCAATTGTTTGTCAGAATGGTGCTGGGCGTAGCAGATGCAATTGATCTTTGCTGCACATAAAGTTGCAGAAAGAACGAAAGCTGGTGTGACATTATATTCTGACACCCCACCCCTTCGCTGGTTACGGTCAGAAAGAGGGGGAAAATAAACGCAGCCCCCCCCCNGCCCCCCCCCCCCCTTTTTGGGGGAATCTTTTCGTCCATTTAATTAAAATTAGAGGATCAGAAATTCACGGGGTGTGAAAAATAAAGGTTACAGACCTGTAATAGGATTGGATCCTTTTTTCCTCCATGGGTTATATTAGCATTTTCAGCTGCCCTCTCAGCCCAGATTAAAGCTCATTATGTGGCCCAAATTTTAAGACTAGCTCAACCCTAGCAAGACCATTGAAATTTTGAGCTTGGTTGCTATTTGTAAACAGAGCCTACATTTTTCACTGGTGAACGCCAAACCCCTCCTCTTCCGCCTGAGCACACCCTTGACCTGGCAGTTCCAGCCCAGGGCTAAATAGTGCCAGGCAAAATAAAGTAAAATGGACACAGTTTCCCATGATATCAAAATTTCCCACATGGAGCCCTTATTACTTGAAGCAGGGCATGCCAAAAGAGGGAAAAGGGGAGATGAAATATACCCCCTAAGTTGTACGACCCAAAAGTTAAAGTACAATTACAGGCCTGTAACCATAAAACCTTACACCGGCTTGCCACTTGTAAGGATTTCCTCCTCAGTATGGTAAAATGGCTTTACAATAAGCCCTTCTCCAATAGTTAGGGGAAACCTGCTTTTCATATAAGGTTCTTGGCAAAAGCTGGAAAGCATGTTGAGGTGATACAATACGTTGTTGTTTTTTTTTTTGCGGAGTTTCTGAACGAAATAAGATCACGGTTTTGTCAAAGGTCCTTTTCTGTTAAGTGTATATTACCATCTATGTAGGATGACAAATATTTTTGAATATCATTATAACGAGATGTAATTTTTTTGCGAGAACATTACGAGTCAGTGCATTCAATATCATAAGAGCGACATAGAATTTAGGTTCCCGGACACTTGGCCGACGGACATTTTGACACGTACTGCAATAAAGAATTATGCTGTAATAAACATTGGTCAAAAGAAACACCCCCCCCCCCCCCCCCCCCCNTTGAAGAATGGCCCCACCCCCAGCATAAAAAAACCCCAAAAAACACACACAAACAAAAAAAACAAAACAAATCTTCGGCCAACTGTCCTTTGGCCACCGTTCGGCCAAGTGTCCGTTCGGCCAAATGTCCGTCGGCCTAGTGTCCGGCCACGTACAATTAGTTTATGCTCTGGCATAGGGATAGGGGCTGTGTGAGATGGCTTAATCATTGCGTGTAGATGTTTTTTTACAAGTATGTGGTGTGCTGAGAAGGATGCGCATATCATTAAATGGAAAAAAAAAAAGAATAACGGTTCTGCCTGCCTGCCAACCTGCCTGTCTGTCAGCGTTTCTGCCTGCCTGCTTGTCTGTCTGTCTGTCTGTCTGTTACTGAATGAATAAAACGATGATGGTAAGTGTATTGTATTATTTTAATGTGAAAAACTGATATAATCACATTGACATGTTGTATTATCGGCCATTGCAGCACATGAAATAAACTGAACTGAACTGAAGTTTAGAGTTGCAGAACAACATCCAGTAACAGAAGTCTGCTCTTGCAAGCTAGAGTCTGCTTATTATTATCGAAGTACAAAAGTCTACAGAAGATCTCAAGATGGATGTAGCGCGGGGTTCAGAGCCAAGTAGGTAAATCTGCACATAGATTAGAGTCACTCTACAATAAGGGAAGATACGGTGGCATGCATGAACCAGAGAAACACAATATTAATCTTATACTGCAAGATTTGCTTTACTATTTCACGGAGAAATAACAATAAATTCGTGACAACAGCAGCAGCAGCAGCAGCAGCAGCAACAACAACAACAACAACAACAACAACAACAACGACAACAAGAACAACAACAACAACAACAACAACAATAGCAGCATCATTAATCAAACGGCAGCATCTACAGTTTAACTACAGACTTGCATAACTTTGCTTCCATGTTTGCTCGGCCCAGGCAAAACTGGCTGCTTTCGAAACAACTGTAACGTTTGCTGGGAGCTCTACCAAGTCAATATCGCCGAAAACACAACATTTCAAGTTTTTAGGGGGTAAACTTAAACTAGATTTGTATCTATTTTAAAAGAACTGATACAATAAGTGATTCAAGCCTTGGCACCACCCTAATTTAACATTTGGGAATGGAAAAGGAGAAGTCACCCATCTGACTTCCCTCTTGGTCTCGTTTACATTCCCTAGCTATTTAGAGTTTACCTCTAAGAATGGAAATTCTAACACTGTTGGCATCACCGAGACTCAATTAGGTGAAAATGCTGATTTTTGCGCCTAACACTGTAGAAGAGGAGTTGCCCGCGAGTTAATATATGTAGTCAATATGAAGAATGACTACAAGGCCTAGGATCGCAAAGCAGCTGAGCTGCACTTGGGCTGGGGCTCATTGAAGGTGTAAGCACCATTCTTTACATTCTCTCATTTTCCTTCTCCCCCTCCCCCGTCTCTCTCTCTCTCTCTCTNCCCTCTCTCTCTCTCTCTCTCTCTCTCTCTCTCTCTCTCTCTCCTCTCATCACCTCTTTCTCTCTCCTTAAAGTGTTTTCTTGTAATCCATGTAATCTGGCGCAGGGCCCCTTGCAAACACTGGGCAACCCATATAATCGTGGGGTCTCTTACAAGCGGGTCCCTCTACAGTAACTGGGGCCTTTATACGTGTGTGTCGTGTAAACTCCTAAATCTCCCGCCATTTAAAGCTGTCGCCCCATCTACCTTGCTCTCTGGCTTCTTATTCAGAATATCGCATGCCCCAGCAGTTTACAACAAAGGTCACAAGAAGGTTTTAGAGCAGTGCGTGCTAACGTTCCAGTTGATTCAACTAACTGCACGAAAAATATGTGATGAAAAAAGTAACAATTGAGAATATTACCCTTTGGGTATTTATAAATCAAACCTCATATCAAATTTCATTATATCACAATTCTAAATCGTGTCCCGTATGACCACGTTTTAACCACATTTTTTGGCCTTGGAAGGAACGATGTAGAGTCGCCTTGCACAGCAGTGAAATTGTCTGAAAAGAAGTATCGTTTGCCAACAAGAAGAGGAGTCTGTATCAATACCAACACTTGTAAATTGACGGGTATCGAAATACAGATACACTCTTGAAGAAACTGACTAGAATTTTGTTTTTTACTGATTTTATTTTAGGGTGGTTTGAGCTGGCATCATCAGGAGCCAGGTAGCCGTAAATTATTTAGGAACTTTTTTTCATTATTATTATTTGAACCTTTAGATATAAATAAAACTAGAAGGTTAAGTATTCATATTGGTATTCATTATTCTTGATCTATGATATCACTTATCAGATCATACCCGGTTTCAAAAGCCAAATCGAGATGTAATCTGATTCCAGAATCTACATACATAACTTCAGTTATGAAGACCTACTATTTTCTTTCTTAACGTTCTTCTTTAGATATGTTAAAAATGTAACTTGTTCTCATTTGCTATTGTCCAAAGACTTGTGAAGATGGCGCAGCAGACTTAAGAAGTGTGGTTCCAACAAACTGTTCATGATCATCAGGGTATGGACACCAATGACTTTTTAGCCCAGTCTAGATTTAGAAAACAGAAAAAAAAATAGAGTTGTCTTATATTTCAGTGACCGGGTAATTAAACTAGATCTAATACATATTGTGTTCTTTTACTTTGTATTCTTGTATTCAGCCAGTGAGGTTTGCATACGGAGATATCTTTTCCTGTTTGTCCACAAGTGGGTTATTGGTAATAGGTTGAGATTAAAATGTTCGTTAAAGTCCATCATCACAGCAATGTGGACCTCATGTACCCACTCAATATTCCCAGTGTCAGGTTAATATTCAATCAGATTAGAAGAACAGAGACAGAGAAATTAAATGACTGCCTGTAGAAAGCTTGGTCTTATTTTATTTATGTGATGTTTGTGAAAAAGCTCTGACACTTAAAATAATGAGTTCTTGGTCTAACTACAACGGCACAGTAAGTCATAGGAATGACAGGACTCAGCAGCCACTAACACGTTGCACTACAGAGAAAAGGTACGCAAACAAAAAAAAAGCGTAGTTCAGCCACCAAGTCCAAGGTTACCAAAGAAAGATTATCTTCCACTGTAGCTGCGATTATTTCCAGCATTAAAGAGAGGTGACCTTCTAAAATACATGATTGTATATCTCTGGTGCATGGGAACTTGGCGGTGCGTCATTCAGACTGGCAAAACTGGTATTCCTATGCCACACTCTGTCGTACTGGTGAAGTGACCATTTAGATTAAAAACCAAACATGCCATTTCATAAAAAACACATACCATGTAGAGAAATACAGAGGATGCAGATGGACGCCATAAGCAATATTTATACAGCTGACGACTTAACAGTTTACATTTTTCACATCAAGATGTATTCACCAGCGTCACATCATGGCAACATCTGATGTTTTAATCTAAACTCCAATCAATTTGATAAGTGACAACTGTCAAATTCTTACTTTAGAAAGCTCTGCAAACCAAACAAATACGGCACGCGGTAATTCTCTTGTATTGTGAAACTTCAAACGCACATTAAGTCAGTATAATAATTATATACATACACATACACACACACACACCTACACACAGGGATAAAAAGATAGACAGGCAGGCAAACAGTCAGACAAGGAAAGACACACAGACAGAGAAAGAGGGACCAAAAAGAGAGAGTAACAAGAGAGTGAGAGCAAGTTCACAGGACACATTTGTTTTTTGTTGTTTTTTTAAATCGATACAAGGTATTATTATAGAACTTATTAGCCAGAAAAAAAAATGCAATACCGCTAGATAGATCGCAGTTCATGCTATTTTTCATATCAGCAACAATTGTATATTCAGTGTGAAGTTAAGGTCCATATTCCTAAATGGAAAGAAACGGCGTTGTAAAGCTATTAAGGCCGCTATTCGCTATATCATATATGTGCAACGGCAGGTCAGTACAGTCTCGCTTTAGGACAGATTATGAAGAATGGGTCCGATACATGTACTCCTGGTGACTGATTATTGTACATTCTGTCCTGATTTTTTAAAAACTAAATGTGAAGTTCGGGTTAGAGAGTCTAATGTGGGTGTGACTGTCTGTGCGGGTGCGAAGTGTGTTATAGAAACGCTAGCTTTCTTATGCCTTACAGTGTCTCGGTTTGTAGCTCGAATACGAAATAAAAGGCGGCCTACAGTCTACACACCATTTTCTTCTTAATTTCATGTCCGTCAAGAGGGACATTGTAGAAGACGCTGTTGTATTAAACTGTATCAAGAACATTCTTTGTGGGCGAAGCCACCAAGTTATTTACCCGGTCTCTTCCACAATTCAACTGCTGTGAAGAAGCAAAGATCAGTGATCCCTAGCCACCTTCAATATTTCTATACAGCCTGATCTCCGACAAATGAATCAGTTACTTTCGGTTCACCAGGTCATCTTGACCGTCCTTGTCCTAGATGTGCATGGTTAACAATATCAAGTTCGTCAACAGGATACATAAAAACGTGTCAGCAAATCTCCACCGGTGCGGTGTCAGGCTACGAATAAAATATGTGATCTTATTTGCCGTGGCTGGAGAAAGCGGCATTTTTTGTTTTCTATTTGTTGGTAACCGTTGAAGCAAGTAGTCCGTGCACGTATTAGACAGCAAGCGAACAAAAGCATGACAGCAATGCGTCTTTCTTCCACAAGCTTTACAAGTTAAGTTTCTTTCAATGGCCTACAACGAGGTCATGTGACGCGGCCCGCTAAGAATAACAGACCGCCGCCATCTTTAGGGCAAGTCGATCGATGCGCTGACCCTGACCTGTGACACAGATTTTTAGTTCCAGGAAAAGAAAGCCGTCATGGTGAAGAACTGTTGCGTTGTAAATTGCTCCAACAGAGCTTCAAAGGATTCTACATTCACATTTCATTCGTAAGTATATTTCAATACATTGTTTAACCACTAGTCTAGTCCATAATCTGTTGAGAAACCAAGGCAAAAGGTCTCTCGTCTAGAGAATGTTGCCATACTTGGAGATGTAGTCTACTCCTAAACTGTTAGCCTACACACTCACAGGAATACATTAATGTGTGTTGGTCATCGAGATCTAGAAAATATGACTCACTACAGATAAAATTTAATCTACTTCTAGATGAGATGCCATAGATATATTATTTCAAAATCAAGACGCCTAGATCAAGATCTAGTAGAGATCTATAGACATCTATCATCATACTGAATCATAATCATAGCAATCTAAAGTAAAGGAGGAGTTCCGAATGCGGGGTTCATCTACCAAAGTATCTTCTGAAGACTGTACAAGGACACGATTTTAGAGCGTCCCTGGCACAGTATGTAACTAGATGGATCTAACATTTTTTGCACGCTCGGTAGTAGATGTGCCCTTATATTATTTAATATTTATAAGGGATCATACAATTACGCCGTCCACGCATTCAGAACTCCTTCCCAATCTATATCTAGTCTAAATCGATGGCTCAATGCAAGAAATGCATATCTCCTTAACAAATTCAATGGAGATGTGCACTTCTTGCCTTGAGCCGTCGAAATGTTTGTATTTTTTTTAGAGCAGGAGGGGACTAGGAAAGTTGCAACATCTTGTCTGCAATATATTGTATTAGCTATCAAGATCTAGTCTGTCTGTTTAACCACTGTCAAATTGCTGAAGGGGTGCATCTAGTTGAGTTCTAGTGTCCTGCTTAACCGGGCTCTTTATAGGTTTTATAGTCTGTAGATCTAGATAGTAATCTGTGAACTGTATAGAAGGTGCGGTCTAGAACTCTTGACTAAATTTGTTAAAATCATCCTTACTTAATTTATGAGAGATACCAACCAATCTCCCTGAAATGAATTGTAATTTAAATTTATAGTAAGTAAATTTAGTATGTAAGTTCCTGTGCTGAGGCTGGTTCTGCTTTCAAACAGCTATGCCATGTTTGTTAATGAGTATTGTTCAAAATAACCTAAGCATGGTCTTATGCTGGGGAGCTCCATGTTGCAGGCATAAATGAGTCCACTCTCACCCCTAAGTTTTGTCCCAGAGGGATTTGAATATTTTGATTCTTTATATTGAGGTAGTAAAAAGAATTTTGTTTTTATTTTCAGCTTTCCTTACAAAGATGCAGATAAACTGGCTGTCTGGATTGCAAGGATTAGCAGGAAAAATCCAGATGGTTCAGACTGGTACCCGAAACCAAGGGATAAAGTTTGTAGTGCTCATTTTGTAGAGTTAGACTACTTGAAAGGACACAGCCGGGCCGAGCTGAAATCAGATGCTGTACCATCTGTATTCCCCAACTATCCAAAGCACAAGCAAGTCAGTGTCACAAGAAGGAAGTCACCGAAGAAACGCCATATTAGTGACCCATCCACCTCATCCAAGAAAATTAAACCGTCAGCATCATTACCAGAGGATCATGCATATGCCTTTCCAACTGTTGAGGCTCATCTAGAGATAACTAAAAGAAAACTTGACCTCTCTGTCAAGAAACAGCAGAAGCAGGCAGCAGAGCTGAAAAAGGTGAAAAAGCAAGTTCAGCGAAGGGACAAGAGGATCGAGTGCCTTTTGAAAGAACTGAAGCAGCAAAACATTCTTCAGAATGAACACTATGACCTTTTGGATCAAAATTTTGATGCCGAAACAAGGACAATAATTGAAAATGAATTGAAGCATTTAAAGTGTAGCTCAAATAATCATGTCTACTCTGAAGACCTTAAGTCATTTGCTGTGAGCCTACACTTTTACAGTGCTTCAGCTTATGAGTATGTTAGGAAACACCTTCATCTACCCCATTCAAATACGCTTCGAAGATGGGCCTCGTCGCATAATGTTTATTATGAGTATCTCTATGGGTTCGTCCGAACTTGGGTTATTAAGGGTGTAATGGACAAGGGACTGTTCCATTTCGAACAAGCTAGTCTGGTGCATCCATTTCCCACCTTAAATTGCTAATGAAAAAAATAAACGGACCTTTAGTTTCACCTTATCATTGAATTGCTTCATCATATCATCATAGCCTTTTGTTCTTGTTGTTTTTATTAATGATATTAATGATATGTCTTTGCTTCTAGACAATTCTGATTGTATGTCACTATGTCATTGAACTTGTTTTAGCATAATCCTTTTGCTTAAATTTATGACTATAATTATGT
>JAWQUT010001189.1:0-22605 GCA_033807755.1 Ellobium chinense | reverse complement strand
GGGGAGAGGGAGGAAGGAGGTGGGAAAACAACATCAAGGATGCTAATCTTCGAGAACTCTCAAAAATCAAAGAATGTTGCCTTACACTGAAGACGTAACAGACCATAATACGTTTAAAATATAAAAACAATGTTCCAAACTGGTTTTAAATAAACTGCTTGCCTTCGGCATTCTTTTCATGTATAAAATATTAATAGTCGTTTCGATTGGGAAAATACGTTAAAAGCGAAAGGAATGAAGACATACGATTACTGAGTAATTTAAGTTTCGGAAGTTCGGGTTGGAAGGAGTGATGTGGGAGAGTAACAGCAATAATGTCATGATTTGTGTGTTAGTTCTCGAAAAGTCTGGGTGTCAGCTAGATGAGAAAGTGGTAGATGGGTGAAAATAAGTGTGCCATGAGGAACATGTATGCATCTTTGCAATGTAGTGTATTTATGTGATATTGTGTATTGTATTGTCTGATGATGTTGGCCTACAGCCTAATGAAATCTCTAAACTTCAACATATGCTTCCAAATAGGTGTGTCTAAACTAAAGGATAGTTTTATGTAAAGCCACAGAAAGTTAAGATAAATCTACGGCAGGTGAATGATATCCCTGGACATGAGAAGGGTATTGGGTGTAAAACTTTAAATCATAAATTGTGCAGGTGTTTTCAATATGCAGCACAATTTAAACAGAGTTGAATAGTGGGACTATGTGTATACACATAACTGAGCTGTAGAATGAGTGGAGAATTTCCTGCAAGATCGGTTCCCTTCACAGCTAGTTCCACCATTTTACTTAAACCAAGCAAGTTTACGTTCATTCCTTTTTAAAATAAGTACAGTAGGACCCTCAACGATGGCCAGCCATGCCATATATCTGGACACCTTGGACTTTTTTTCTAAAATAACGAAATTTATTTCAGATAATAATCCTTTCACACTCATTGCCAAAGATGTTTTTATTCACTGGATAAGGAAGGTGACAGACCGCGAGTACAAAGAATAATGACCAAGAAACACACTGCATCAAAGTGTAAACTTTACTAATGAAACTATTCAAAAAGTTAACATGTCAAACATAGGGTAAATTTCACAATCAAATGCTTCACATTAACTGAATATTCTACGGATATATGTGTTAAAAAAAAAAAAATCAGAATGATCCTGACTTGTTGAACTGTTTCATATGTTGGCAGCTGCTTTGAGATATCTGGAGCAGTGTCTCTGTAAAGCAGTGAATGAATATAGGAACAAATAGTAATAAGAATGTGTACTGTGTACCTATAAATCACGAGAAGAAACAACATCCTTAGAGTGATTTGTATCAGTGGAATAATTAATAAACTGAAGTAGCCAGTCTTTTTTTTTTCACCTTTTGACATCGTATTCAAGACATTTATGGATCTTAAAAGAATATGAGGTTTAATCATCAATTTCCATGAAACACTGCATCTACACAACTCAAGTGAAAGAAAGGTCTATAACACATTATAGTAACACATTGGAATACTCAAAGTTATTACCAGCAGCCATTTACATACAACTGAAGAGCATTTTTCAAGACCAGATAAGTACACGTTCACTGAATAATGAATCACTAGTGCATTCAGAGATGCATTACCATAGTAATTAATTCAAGATATTAGCTCTTGTAATATTATGCCTCCAGGAGGGCGAGACCAACAGATCACAGGAGCTCATTACACCATATTATAGGTTCTATATGTTTAATGGCAATGAGCTCATTACTCCATATTATAGGTTCTATATGTTTAATGGCAATGACCACTTTGATACCAACTGTGCAAGTCTGTTATTCGCCTCTATGGGTTGAAAAGTTTGTGACCAAATAATATGTCTGTCGCATTAGCCATAGGTGGGAGCTGAGATTACTTAATCTGGCTTTGATACCACGTACATGAGTTAAGCTTGAAATCTGGATTTCTGTATGTCATTTTAAAGCACAGTAGAACCTCATGATCTTGAAATTCAGGAGATCAATTAGCAAATTCTAGATGGTGAGGTACTCAAAATGATGATGTATTCGAGATGGCAAGGTATTTGAGACTGTGAAGAAAATTTAATGTACAAATAAAGAGCTCAGGACTAGAGCTTTGCAGCGAGAGCAAAGAAATTCACAGTCAAGAGATCTGAGGTAATGAGGTTCTACCTAGAAAGAAACATAATGGAAAGCATTTATCTTTAGACCACTTTCCTTTATTTCAAAAACGTTCGGAGTGCACATGAGAAAATGCTCTTCAATTGATTCAACAAGGTTAAGGCACTGGATAATTTTAACATCAAAACATGAGGATGAAGAAAGTGACACAAAAGTATTCTAGACGACATGATGAATGAATTATAAACACAAGACTATACGGAAAACAATGTCTTCTTACAATAGTTTTCAGCGCAACCAAATCATCACAATCTGTGTAGTTGACATATCTGATCCACTGCTAGATTGTATGAAAACTGTAAATATCAAATGCATAGATTTTGAAATTCTTGTAGTTTGACAGTAACAGCTGAGCTGACTGGGCGGATGACAGAACAGGAGTCAAATACACTTCAGCCATGGAACCACTTAATTTCTCTTCCGCCCCAGTTGAAATACAAAAATAATATCGATAAAAAACATTTATATTGAAGAGTAATGAAACAGGTTTCTGTAACATATCAGTGTTCTCTAGTCTTTTGGTTCGTTCAGTAACAGGCAGCTTTAAACACACATCTTCTATCTATTTTATATCACTATCTTCACTGGTGTTCTCATGTCTACAGTTGTAGCAAATTCCATGTTTTTCTGAAAATTGTAGGCTTTAAGGTTGGAAAAAAAAAAAAGAGGAAAAAACCAACAAAAAGAAGCGGCGGAAACAAAAAAAAAAAAAGAAGAAGAAAAAAGCAGATAGACACAGAAAGCTCTCCATTATGTTAGGATGTACAAACCTCATGACTGAACCAGACGTCATGATGATACAGTGTTATGCCGGCTTTAACACTACAGCACCACTAAAATCTGGTCATGCCACTTAGTCTGTGCCCCGTGACACAATAAAGAAACATTCCTGATGTCCACCTGAGAGAATAATTTTCCCATAATTTGATGAAAACACTAATCTATTCTGTAATAAGCTCACATTACAATATCAAGAATAGTAGCCCAACTCAAGTTTTCACTGAAGATGTTGAGTGGGCATTTGCTCTTACATTTCGACAACAAGTTGATAACCACATAGTATCTGCTTGCATTTAGCCAGATAGACTGCCTGCACTGAACAGAAAACTGCATTGAACAGAAAATAGAAAAACTGAGATGTAGGACAAATGTAGAAATATCTGCAAAATCAATTCACCGAATACTAAGTTCTGCCATGTTAAATACATCAACGAAATTTACACTCATTCTTAATGAGTGGTACTCTCATAGATGGTCAGCCATGTCAAAAGGAAGCCCCATATTTTCTTCATGTAATAATGATAAAATATAATTTTTAAAAATAAAACTTCTTTCGCTAACACATCCTTTCAGGCTTATTGTCAACTTTTTTTCCTTTTCCACAAACAAAAAACATACTGTACATAATATCATAACACGAAAAGCAATGAATATCCCAAACATAATAAAGTCAAAGTGTAAAGGTAGGTGTCAAAGGGCTTTCTGGTATCAATCCTGAAATGTTAAGCCTATCGTAAAGATGAACCGCATGATGGGGCAGTTTTTTCTGAATTACCAACCATATCTCCTTGCAGCTGTGGCAGTAGCAATAGTTATGTGCTACATTTCATGTCGACAGCCTGTAGTCCTGTGACACAAAGTGCATTATAAACAAAACATGCAGTGGACAATTACCATGAAAGCCCCACAGCAAATCAAAGTGCGATCACTAGCATTTGTGTGACAATTATAGTAATGCTTTATTTCAGTACATTTAAGTACATTCCATCAGCAGAAACAATCCAAAGGGCGCTACTTTACAAGTCCCACATAGTCTCTAGATTCATGCCCACAAATTCAGTGCTTTAGTGCGCACCAAAGCCACCCATTAGAGCTTAGACTGTGCTGTTTATCTGACTCAAGTTCAGTTCTAGACTCTCCCGTCAGAGGATGGCTACGCCATTTGAAATCTGTTTCATAGAGTACATTTACATAACAATATTTATATTCTAGACTGTTCCATCAGTGGACAGCCTGGTCATTATTGAAGCCATCATTACAGGTTACAACACTGCTTGAATTCTAGAATGTCCTATCAGAGGTCATCTGTACTCACATTTTCAAGGTATCAGACACCTTCATTCCTAGCCTATCAGTGGACAACCAGGTTATTTGAAGTCTATTTTGATAGCATGGATATGACACCACTTCTAAATTACACTGTCCCTTCAGTGGGCAGCTTGGTCATTTTAAATTAGTTAGTTTAACAGGGTACACAGTATATAGCATTGCATCAATTCTAGGTCAATCCCTCAGTGGATAACATGGTCATTTGAAATCGTATTTACATGGTATATGACACTGAGACATTAGTGGACAGCTTGGTCATCTGAAGTCACTTTTTACAGGCTACAAGTTTATAACACTTCACTGTTTCTAGATAGACCCATCAGTGGATGGCCTGGTCATTTGAAGTCTCTTCCAATAACATGTATATGACTCCAATTCTAGTCTACACTATTCCCCAAATGGACAGACTGGTCATTTGAAATCACTTTGTACATAGAGCAAAAGGTATTGAGCTAATTCTGGATTGTCCCATGAGTGCACAGCCTATCATTTGAAATCACATTTATAGGGTATATGACATTGCTATAATTCTAGAATGTTCCATCAGTAGAAAGCATAGTCATGTGAAGGGACTACAGCAGGATATGACATTGCTTCAGTTCTAGAATGTCCCATCTGTGGACAGCCTGGTCATTTGAAATTATTTTAACAACATAGTTGACAATGCTAAATTCTAGCCCATCAGTGGACAGTCTTGTCATCTGAAGTCATATTACAGGGTGTATAAGACTGATGCAGGTCTACAATGTCACATCAGTGGGCAGCCCAATCATCTGAAATTATTTTTACAAGGAATGTCTCACTGCTATAATTAACAAATATCCAATTAGTGGACAGAACGGTAATTTGAAGTCTTATTTATAGATATCTGCTTTAATTCTAAAATACCCCAAAATGCAAAGCCTAGTTTCCTGAAGTCATTTTTACAAGAAATGACTTCCTCTCAGTTCTAGAATGTCATATCAGTGTACAGTGTGATCATTTGAAGCCACTATTGCAAGGTCTGCTTTGGTTCTTACCTACCAGTGGATAGCCTGGTTATTTGAAGCCATTTTTAATAGAGCACAGGTTATATAACATTCCACCAATTCTAGATCATCCCATCAGTGGATAGCACAGTTATTTGAAGTGACATTTACAAGGTATATGACACAATTACTTTTCTACAATGTCCATTTTGTGGACAGCCTGATCATCTAATGTCACATTAACCAGGTACATGACACTGTGGCAATCCTAGAATGTCCGATCAGTGCGCCGTCAGTGGGCAGCCTGATTACTGAAAGTCACTCTTACATGGTGAAAATATCATCTATGTTGTCAGTTAACAACTGTCATATTTCATAAAATGCAGTTGAGAGAAATATGGGAGCAACACATTTGCTCCAACCTTTTAATCACCAAGAAGAGATCAAATTTCTGAAACAATCACTAAATATTTTGGCTCAGACAATAAATTCCACCACTTTCACTACAACTGAACTAAAGTTCTTAACAAAATCACATCAAAATTTGTGTCTGACCCAATTTCTGGAATGTGCCCTGGAATGTCATCATAAATATAAATGTATTCTAATATGCAAAGCTCTGAATCAGATTGATCCCAAATAAAGATAACGATACAAATCCCAGAATTAATGCAATAACTAAATATACTTCACAAATACAAAAGTGAAAANGGGGGGGGGGGGGGGGGGAGAGAGATATCATTAAAAAGGTCTAAAAGGAAGCAGTCTACTGTTAAGCACAAGGTAAGAGCTATACATTTCACTAGTCCCCCAACTAGTAAGAATGGACTGTCAAACTTGCCCAAACAGTAGCACTGATAATAATAATACAAAAATGATGCGATCTATAGGTCTTGTATCCAGGCCGATGCCTACTCATGCAACTTCATATTATTCCCCTGGCAGACTATATCACTGAAGGACATTCTAAACTCTCTGAGGAGCACACAATGCCACTGCCAGTAATCTACGATAATTACTTCATGAGTTTGCAAAAAACTTGGACTACATAAAAAATGAAAAGTTCCAAATAATGATAATGATATAATATTTAGAATTATAAAGAAATTTAAGAGTCTTATATCAAGGCAAATACCATCTAATGTCAGGCCAAATCTCTTAGTGATTTTCCAAACTACTTCTGAAACATACAGTGCCACTGCCATTTTTCAGGATCTGACAAGATCTTTCTCTGCCTATATCCAAGTATCAGTTTACTAGACAGCTGCACCAAAGAGCATCTAAAACATGACCATGGTGGGAATCAAATCCATAATCTTTTGATTCTAAAAGGTAACTCTGTAACTCTTCAATTACACTGCTTCACCTCATGATTTGACTGTCTTCCTGTCAAAGAGCCTATTCTCATAGGTTATCGATGGTGATCTAATCACACATGTAATTGTCCGTTTCTCTACCAAGCTGGGCTAAAACGCATCGTATCTGGACTTCAAAACACCTGTGCTGTGCAAGCATTCTGGCTGGACAAGTTAATCTGTGCTCTGCCCTTTTAACCAGCATATATGCACTTCATACTGTGTGTCAAACTCATCTGTGCTGTACCCTGATAATATGCATCACAGCAAGATTAAAAAAAAAAACACTGCTATTTTCTGACAAGGATCATAACTGACCTTCAAATTAATCTGTGCCTATATAACAACCATATAGCTGGGCTTCAAAATAACCTGTGCTCTGCCCTTGTGACCATATATCGATGCTGGACTTCAAATTAACCTGTCCTGACTGACATGCACTTTAGCTAGACTTCAAATTAACTTGTGCTGTACATCCATAATGACCATCATAGCTGGGCCTGTGCTGTAACCTGATTTCAATTACCTTGTGCTGTGTTATTAGCTGGACTTCAGGTCAACCTGTGCTGTGATCTGACTTAGATCAATCTGTGCTGAACCCCATAATCATCAAGCTGGATTTCAAATAAACTTGTCTGTGCCCAGACTTACACTAGCCAGTGCTGAGCACTAATAATACCCTGTGCATCATGCTGGACTTCAAATTTAACTTATACTTTGATCTTATAACATGCCGAGCACCTGGGCCTCAAATCAGATCTGTGCTGTACCCTCATAATTATCAAACACCATACCAAGACTTCAAAAACCTGTGCTGTAATCATCTAATATGTTTCATAGCATGCCTTTAAATCAGCCCACTCACTGCTTATAACATGCATCAAAAGACTTCAAATTAAGCTGTGCTGTGCCTTGATACTAATGATACCATACACCATAACAAGACGCATCAAACACACAACTTCAAATTAACCTGTGCTGTTCTCTCATAACATGCGTCAAAGCACAACTTCAAAAACCTGTGCTGTTCTCTCATAACATGCATCAGAGCACGACTTCACATTAACCTGTGCTGTTCTCTCGTGACATGCACCATAGCTCATCTTCAAATTAACCTGTGCTGCTCTCTCTTGACATGCATCAAAGCAAGACTTCAAATTAACATGACTGCGCTGTGGTCATCTTTTCCTAAGCTGCATCATAGGCCCTTTGCTGTGTCTTCACAATATGTATCATAGCTGGACTTCAAATTAATCTGAGTGTGTCTCAGTAACATATTATAGTTGGACCTCAGTAACATGTATCATAGCTGGACTTCATATTAACCTGCATGCACCACAATAACATGCATCATTGCTGGACTTCAAATTGACCTGTGTGTACCACAGTAACATGAATCATAGCATGAATCTAGGCAATGAAATTCTGAGTTTACTGTACACTGCTGTCTGAACAAAGTGAGAACTGTGAAATGTAGTCCAAACCAAGCACCATTTTATAAACATCAAATCAAGTTTAACTTACATCAACTGGAAATCAGAACAACAAAAAAAAAGTGTAACAGGTAAATGGCTATATCAATTTGGAACTCTGCCTGCTTAAATGCAAGAAATGCACAAAATTGGTCAAATTATAATTAAAAATGTGATGTCAGGAAGCAAAACCATCAATTATGATCATAATCTGGTTGATTGTTTATTCCTGTGTCTCTCTTCTCTACTTAGCCGGGACCATAATAAAACTCTTGAAAGTGCGAGACTAAGGTCTGTGCTTGTCACCAGCATCACACAATAATGTCCTTAAATGTAAACACTGGCAGTCTCTACAGCCATAAAGTTCCTTGCCACTAATAAGTAAGATCTAATATAAGCCTCATCTGTAAGAGAACATGGCTTTCAGCTTAAATAGGCTGCAGTCTTGTGATGCAAACACATCGCGCACAATGAAGTGTAAATAGAGGATTGTGTATTTGCACATGGACCGTGCTGAATTTGAGATAAACCTAGAACTCTGGCAAATTTCGTTGGCAATATCCTTGGATTCTCCAAAACCATGCCTGGTTTAGGGTTAGGAGCAGAGTTAGAGGTATGATTAAGGAAGAACAAGCAAATTTGTGACAGTTTTTAGACATTATCAAAATCTAGAAACTCTCATGTGTGCATTCTTTTCTCTAATCATGACTCCTAACCCTAAACCAAACACAAGGCTAGAACATCCTGGGATATCCTGGAAAATCAAACAATCAGATAAACATGGTGCCAGCGTTAGGCAGCAAGAGTACTGTATACTTTAAGTGAAGACATTATTATGGGCTTTTCCAAAGATCAGTTAGGGGCAGAGACTGAACCTTAGAAAACCCAGCAAATTTCATGAACAAAGTCAAAAAGCTGATGCACTCCTAAATGCATTCATGTTAACTGGCAGACAGAATAAAGTGTCATGTGCAAATGCAATCCTCTACTGTAGTGAAGGGAAACAACTCTGCTGCTTCCCCTATAGATAGCCAACACTAAGTGCTGGCACTTGTCCTAGACAATCAAGGTGTAGCCTAGACTGTGTGCGTCTGTCCGCAAACTGATCTTAACATTTCCAATAAAGAAAAACAAACAATCCATATACATGTGGGAATTCCAGCCCATCAAAGGCTTAAGACATGGGTGAAACACTGTATTAATTACCTGACAATGTATTTATGGAAAGTTATAGGTAAGAGCCATATTTGTCTTCACAAGTTTCATATTGTTATTAACAGACACATTCTGAGATCTTAAAATCTGTTCTTGATAAGCTCAAATATATCAGGCCCCATAAACTTGAATTCAAAAGGACCACTTCTTTATTTCAAATCTGTAAAGTATCTGAATGTCATGAACAAAAATTTAATAATGAATGAGAGGACTCGTGACCAGAGCATTACAGCAGGATTATTACAGGATTTTTCCAGGGCAAGAGATTACTGTACTTCACGTAAACTTTATGGATTAGCTTCCCAACATCACAGACAGACTCTGGGCACTTGTAGAGAAGGAATGTTTTGGCTTGTAAGAGAAACAAAAAAAAAAATCTAATTTTAAGTTTAGCAGCAAACTCTTCAGTTTCCATTGTGACCTTTTAAGCTGCAAACAAATACAAAAGATCTTAATTTCATAACCTTCTTTCAAAGTAAATAAATGAGCAGTGAAAAGAATAGGACTGTTGCACATCCTTCAAAGTCATTTGAGGCAAAAACTGACTGAAATACTCCCAAGTAATAGTCTTTCTAGAAAACTGGTACAGCTTTAATGCAATGGAAATCTACTCCACTCAACGTAATGTAAGTCCAGATAAAGGCAACTGCAACATTTTCCCATAAGAAAACGCTATACATATTTATCTATACAGAAGTCACTGGATTCTCTGAACATTTCCCGCCTGTGCTCCTAAGAAGCTGCAAAAAAGTAGACTTGACTGTTGTTCCCTTTTAGCTGCACAATCTTTTATGCCAGTAACACCCACATGAAAATAACCACAGCTCTGGAATGCTATTTACTTATACCCTGCATCCTTGTTGACATGTAAGCTGCTAACAATGAATTACATCAAAAACCAATTTGCGGTGTTATTTGTTTCCAAATTTAGAGCTTGCTGGTGTTTTTACCAAAAAACCAAAGACGAGTGACATCTCAAAAGGTAGTGTAAGGGCAAAACTGTGTGGCAAATAGTTTGAGCTGATGTAGACGTGAACAAAAAAATGTACCCAGAGTCTGCCTGCTATTGGAATGACTTTTACTTCCTGCTAGCAGGTGGCAGCAGGGACATTCTACTCTCCCTATAAACACAGGTGTATGTGACCAAGACACGCCTCTGTTTATAGGGCCCGGCCCTGCACGGGGAACTACAACAACAACAAAAAAGTCATGTATATTTAAAGAGGAGAAATGCATCTAATGTATACAAAATAAATGAAAGGAAATGAGACTAACAGCTCATTCCAACTGTATATTTACCTGTCGCTTAGTGAATGAGAAATATTGAAAAATGCAAACATTTCAAGAGAAATTAGAAACATCCAAATTTCAAACTGTATATACAGGTGATGTTTGCAAATAATAGTTACATCACTTAGGGCGAAATTTCAGTAAGCCATGGCAAATATGGTAAGTGTCATTATCTGCCAATAATACTGCATTTGTCTCAGCCTGACACAAGTAAAGTAAATGCCGGTATCTGCCAACACCAGTGCATCTGTCTCTGATTTGTCTCTAGCCAAACTGAGGAAACGTGCTAATAAATACAAACACCTTGGTATTTGTCTCTAATGTGTGTCAATATCTGCCAACACCATTGCCTTTCTCTCTAGCCAAGCACGTAAATGTGCCAATATCTGCCAACACTGTTGCATTTGTCTCTAGCCAAGGCAAATAAATGTGCCAATATCTACCAACACTGTGGCATTTCTCTCTAGCCAAGGAAAATAAATGTGCTAATGTCTGCAAACACTATTGCATTTATCTGAGGCAAGTACACAAGTGCTCGACTCCACCAACACTACTGCGTCTTGTCTCTGATTTGTCTCTAGCCAAGGCAAGTAAAATTGCCAATATCTGCCAATACCATTGCACTCGTCTCTAGCCAAGTAAGTGCCAATATCTGCCAACACAAAGACATTTGTCTCTAATCTGTCTCTAGCCAAGCAAGTAAAAGTGTCACTATCTGCCAACACTGTTGCATTTGCCTCTAATTTCTTCCTAGCTCAGGCAAGTAAATGTGCCAATATCTGCCAACATCATTGCATTTGTCTCTAATCAATCTCAAGCCAAGGCAAATAAAAGTGCCAATATCTACCAACACTATTGCAAAAGTCTCTAAATTATTTCTAGCCAAGGCAAGTGTCAGTATCTGTCAATTCTATGGCATCTGTGTTTGGTCAAGGCAGTGCCAATATCTGCCTACACCCTTACATTTGTCTCTAGCCAAGGCTAAAGTGCCAGTATCTACCAATATCATTGCATTTGTCTCTGCCTCTAGGCAAGGCAAGTTAAAGTGCCAACACCTGCCAACACTGTTGTATTTGTCTCCAATTTGTCCCTAGCTCAGGCAAGTAAATGTGCCAATATCTGCCAACATCACTGCATTCATCTCTAATTTGTTCCTACCTCAGGCCAGTAAAAGAGCCTGTATCCGCCAGCACTGCTGCATTTGTCTCTAATTTGGCCCTGACCAAAACAATCAAATGCCAGTATTTGCCAACACTATTGCATTTGCATGTAATTTGTCTCTAGCCAAGGCAAGTGTCAATACCTGCCAGCATTTGTTTCAAACTTGTTCCCAACTCACGCCAGTTGATAATGTGCCAATATCTTCCAACACTGCTACATTTGTCTCTAATTTTTTTTTTCTAGCTCAGGCAAGTAAGTGTGCCAATATCTGCCAACATTGTTGTACTTGTCTCAGATTTGTCCCTAGCCAAGGCAAAATAAAAGTGCCAGTTTCTGCCAACATTCTTTTGTTTGTCTCTGGCTTTGCACCCCAATTTTCAAAATCATCTCTTGATAAATCATTCTTTCATAACATCTAGACAGTCTTAGCTATCACAAGTGACAACAGGACAGTGAAGTACACAAAAGCAGTTTAGAAATTATCAGAAAGTAGTATACTGATTGTCATTCTCATGCAAAGCAATGAATCACCAAGGATTCATAGAGCACAACAGAGCATTCCTGTGCCACATTTCCTACAAAGCTTTAGTGTAAAAAATAGTCCCTAGTCTTTGTCTTGTACACGTGTAAGTCAAAGTTATGAAGAACTGATGTTACATTTATTGTGCTATCTTTTTTTCTGTGGAGAGTTCCATTTCCTCAATCTTTACAAAAAGAAGATGTCAAACATGAGGGAAAAAAACAAAAAAACTGTCATTTCAGCTTCTCTAAATATGCATCTATGGCCCTTTGAGCATTTCATTTGTACCACCATGAAAACCCAATCCTTCAGACTGAAGACTAAGACAATGTGAATCACTCCTGTCTGAGCATGACATTATAACCTCTCAATATCTGGATTGCAAAGTCCAACAACCTGCACTGCAAAATGTTCCCTTTGCTCAGCAGATGATAGGACTTTTTAGTCTGATTTTCCTTAAAGTTTATGGGCTTCCGACCTCGCACCGCGCCATGCCGGCCGAGAGAAGGTCACCCTGAAAGGGACTTTCTTGATAACTACAGCATTTGCTAGCAGTGGCTGTACTCCTGTCCAAAATGACGTCGCAACATAGAGACATGGGGACAAGACTAAACTGGACAACAGAAACACACAAGGAACCACCACTAGTCATGTGTAGCTACAGAAGATCAGACCTCACCAGAGCAGCTATAACCTCATACACAGTATCTGCCTCAACCCAAAATGGCAGAACAGGAAGGGGGTTTCACACCTGGGATCTACAGAAAGTGGGACAGACACTGAAGGCAGACTACAAGCCTGCTTAAGATGACATATGAAAAGGAGAAAGAAATGAAGCGGGAATTATTTGAGTGACTCTACTTTTATAGAATGAAGCTGCCTCAAGAAGGCAAAAACTTGTTATTCCAGTACATCTTCTCTCTCCAACTTTCAATATCCCTCTGAGCATTTCACCTGTGCCAATACAAACACACAATCCTACCGATTAGTAAATGAGCAACCGTGTATCCCTCCTGTCTGTACATGACTTTAAAGCCTCTTAATATCTGGATAGCAAAGGCCACCATCCTACTCTGCAATTTTTTTTCTTTGCTTAGCAGGTGGTGTAACTTTTTTGTCCGATTTTCCTTAAAGTTTATGGGCTTCCGACCTCGCACCACGCCATGCCAGCCGAGAGAAGGTCACCCTGAAAGGGACTTTCTTAATAACTACAGCATTTGCTAGCAGTGGTTGAACTCCTGTCCAAAGCGGCGCCACAACACAGAAACAAGGGGACAAGACTAAACTGGACAACAGAAACACACAAGGAACCACCGCTAGTCATGTGTAGCTACAGAAGATCAGACCTCACCAGAGCAGCTATAACCTCATGCACAGTATCTGCCGTAACCGGGAAATGACAGAACAGGAGATACAACAACAGCAGCCCCATAATCCAGGAGTACAGACAGTGAATAGCCTAAGTCAGAATGGACATCAAAAGAAGTGCACAGATCTGTTTGAACGTAAGAAAACATCAATATCAAAGCAAGATGAAGAGGAAATGATGATAGTGACTGATCACATCCTACAGAAGATATTCTATACACATAAACTCTGCAATAGATCCATATCAAGTAAAGAGAAGAAACACAGATGGATGACTTAATGAGAGACTCCTTCATAAGCTTGACATTTACAGAAAATTAAGTACAAACAGACTGAAGAACATAGAAACTGAAAAAAAAATCGTTTAATGTAAGGAGGAAAGCCATTCACAAAGCCACTGGCATGTTTTGTACTGTCATTAGATACAATGTATTTGGAGGCAAAGTAAATAATATACTATAAGATGAAGCTAGATACATGTCTGGCAGAAAATGGTTAGAGCTAACCCCTTTGTCAGCGAGAAAAATGACAGTGCCTCTAATACTGGTGGCTCCATAATGGCCAATAGTATTTAAAAAAAGGAGAGAAGCACATCACTGTATTTGATGTAACAGCTGTAGATATATGGTGCTTTATCCTAATCGCCTCGCAGGTAGACTGGACGTGTGAAGTGTTTGTGACTGGTTGCAACATGGCTCCTCACATCCCCAAGATCAGTCAGAGATGTTGGGATGTTTCCATATGCAGGTGACTGGAATAAAACTGGAGCCAGACAATGCCACATGACATCCTGATCACATCTAATACCCTCCAGTACCAGGATCATAATAGAAAAATACAAGTGGCATCTTGTGAAGTGTCTGTATGAAGGTACAACAAGAGACACAAACAGGCCCAGACTACTGTTATTATCTACAGCACTGAATACTCTCTATCTGAATGAATACCTGATGCACTGGACCATGAGGCTGAGACCTCTTCAGGTTGATAATGCTTCAGACAAAAGTATTTTTAGCTCTTCTCCTACATCTGCACAGACACATAGCTAGTGTTTCTCATAGCATTCATTTCAAGTTTATTTCATTGGAATTCTTCAATTTCTTCTGACAGGATTAAAAAAAGGCTAAAAATAATAAAACTAAATCAGATAAAAACAGAGGAAATGACAAAGTGCAGAGTGAAACACTGGAGTGCAGGACAAGCAGAGGCTGGTAAATATCTAAAGAATATTACTAGCAAGCAGCAGATTTAAGGACTGATAAAACTTCATGAGAAATGCATGTCACTGGGAGAGAGGCATAATGTTAAAGAAATTGTCCATCAGCTACCGTAAAGAAATTGTTCCACAGCTATCATGAACAAACATTTCATGAACGTATGCAGAGCAGGGTGCTTGAAGATGGGAATCACCAAAACAGAACTTGCAACAAAAATATAGCAACTATCAATGCCCAATGCTCCGGGCTATAAAAAGGCTCCAAAAAAGTTAAAACAGACGTTTAGAGGATCCGACTAAGAATTCCTAAAATTCCTTAAAATACTAGAAAAGAAATAATTCCCCAAGACCCTAATAGTTTTCATGACAGCACTGCCTAAGGTGCATCACACAAAAAGCTAAATGTGTACTTAAAGCTAATGGGATAAAATAGATTTCCTCAGCCTGCTTTACAATAGCTTCCCATAAAACCCAGACTAAAACATTTAAATCTTCTGTAGAGCACAACTGACAGGGAGCACCTCCTTTACCTTGCTTCTCTTCCTATGACTTATAAGACAGTGTCATATAAGAACCCCAGCACATATTACTCAAAAGAACTGCAGTGCTGGACATTCCAGTAGGAGCTGTAGGAAATGTGGCATATGGTGAAATACAATGACATTAGGTACAGAAAACAATATCTCCAGTTTTGTAAGTCATATTTAATTAAATAAAAAATGCAAAGTTGACGATCTCATTAGAGATAATGTCTCTGAAGTTGGTTGATTCTGTCATTAGATGTGATACTGGTGCAGTTGCTGATCATGTCATTGGAGATGATGGTTGATGCCAGCTGTGTCACTGAATGTATGCTGCACCAAAGCCAGATGTCACTGGAGACAATCATGTCATAGACATCAAATGCTATCTGTCACTATACATGAAGTTGTCAGTCAAACTAATGTCGTTGAAACTAATGGTATATGTAAACAGGCATGATGCTGCTGCATAGACACTGCTGAAGAATGCTGACAAAAGTTGATGCTGATTCACGTCAGAAATAATACTGATGTAAAGTCTGACACCGTCACTGAAGAATTCTGAGGTTGATGCGGTCTGTCATCGAACATGAATGCTGATGCAAAAGCTGACGATATCGCTGAAGAGTGCTGTCGTTAGAATGTCCTGTTGTCACTGAAATATAGAAATGTAAAGTCAGTTAAAGGCCTGGTAGGGGATAAAAATATTGAGATCATTTTCACTTTGTTCTCACCTTAAACATTTTTATTTGTCTTTCACTGTGTCCAATCTACAAGTCCTGATGAAGTGTTCAACACATCGATTAATTCATATCAACTGTTCACAGTTAGTTTGAAGCCTCTTCTTGATGAAAATGAAATATGCAATAGAACTCATAATCTTCAACATCAATTTTCACCCATGCACTAAGCTTATCAGCTTGTGCAACCGGAGTTTCATTTAAAATGGTGGATATTGCAGTAGCCTTTTTTTTTTTTAAATTGGTAATCCAGATTTTGTGAGACTCACATTATTTTCAACTAATAACTGAATGGGGATCTATAGCCAACATATCCTACTCCTGTGAAACGTTAATGTTACATATATTGTATAGTACAACCACCAGTGATTTCTGAGAAGCCGAATTTATTGCCCTTAACGAGAACTAATGATAATTTCTTGCCCCTAACTAGAACTAATGATAAATATATTTTTCTCTCTTGCAGCCAAGCAATGCCAGTCCATGTGATTTCAAATCTTATTCCAACAAGCAAGACTTCTAGATAACTTTCATAACTACCTTGGGATGCATGAAAAGCCACTGTCACTTTACAGAAAATGATAATTAGCCTTCTGACAATATCTTTCACTGCCTATATAGCCAAGAACCCATTTAACAGAGGAGTGGACCTAGGACCATGTGAATGCGATCTTTGCCAAGACACTCATAACATGTCAACATCTAACCCCGTGGGTATTCAGTCACATTGCTCTAGAATGGTAATTCACACAAAAATACTTTCCCAAACTTTCCCACAACTATTGGTAAATAGAACGGCACAGAAACTTTGCAGATAAAGTTACTATCCATCAAAAATTTTATCATAAAGTAACTTTCTATCAACTGAAATAAGGAAACAAATCCATCAGAATCTACAAAGTATATATGGCTATTTGTAGGTAGGGGTTGCCTTCCAACAATATTTACAAATGGCAGAGTTTTAGGGAATTCCATTCTTTTTTCATAAATTCAGAGAATGTCCATTCCACTATTTTTCCAAAATAAATAGGACAGACTAATTAGATTTAACATACCTTGTTGAGCAGTCCACTGTGTGATACAGGCAGATGAAAGTTAGGGTGGGCAGAATAGAGCTTGGAGATATATTATAGGGGAAGGCACATAGGAAATGATGCGCTTGTAGTTGCCCTCCCCTTCTACATGTCTTCATGCGTAGAGCAGTTGTGATACTTCATACTTCTTTTCACCAATGGCCTTATTGTGCCATATTTTGTACTGTCCTTGTGATTCTGTTTGGTGATATATAGGGGAAGGCAAACAAGAGATGCAGTTGCCCTCCCCGTCTGCATGTCTTCATGCTTCGAACAATTGTGGTCATACTTCTTTTTTAAAAGTTGTGATTCTGTTTGGAGATATGTAGGGGAAGGCACACAAGAAATGCAGTTGCCCTCCCCTTCTACATGTCTTCATGCTTAGAGCAGCTGTGGTGATATATCTTTTTACCAATGGCCTTATCTTGCCAACTTTCGTGTTGTCCTTGTGATTCTATTTCCTACAGAGAAAGAACAAAATTTATTTACATAAGATCATAAATAGAATCAGCAGTAAACAAAGTATAATATTGCAAGCTTATATGGGAAAACTGAAAGCAAACTAAAAAACAGAGTATGGAACGTTGCACACCAAGAGATTCTGCTTACATTCACAGGGGAAAAAAATGCACAATTCATTTTAAACATTTAAACCTGTTTTTTCTGTCAGTCTTGCACGGTCATGCTAGGGAAGAAAATATACTTGAACCTATGAGAACAGATCTGGGCTTAAAGTTTTGATGACAGTTTTTCAGAATGGAGTACCACATAACTTTTGGTGGCCAAGAACCATGCTAGAAGGATGTGTGTGTTTAGTCTTATTCACCTGCAGTCAGAATCTTAATTTGTGGCCATTGTGATTTGTTTGGTACGACAAGTTTTGTTTCTCATAGTTTTTCTTGTAACTGCTTCCATGCACAACGAAAGGGCTCTACACATATCTGAAGGTCAGCGCTTACGCTCATGCAGAATGATCAAGCTCAGAGAAAAGGGTTTGAAAGAAAAAAGGGTTTGAAAGAGAAAAGGGTTTGAAAAACTTTGAATACCTAACGGTTCTGATCGGTGGAATTTGCTTACTTTGTAAAAAGTATTTTGGATGACAAGTGTTGCACTCAGCCTCAACCTCTGCTTCTTTAATTTAACCATAGCAAACGTCTCCAGGTGAACCAATAGCCATCTGTGGACAAGGAAACACAGTTTTGACATCACAACAAACATAGACAGTGGACTGCTTCAACTGACAACTATAAATAAACTTAATGATTCACAGCTTGAAAAGGAGATCACAATGTGAGCAGATGGAAAGTGTGTTAGTGTAACAAGAGAACTCTGGGCTTACCTATGTAGAAGTTGGTGAAAATATTTAATTAGTGGGAATATAAGGATTGACTTGTTATGAAGTGTACGTCCCTGTGGTGCAGTTGTAGCACACTCAGCTTGCAAGCTGATGGCCGAGGATTCGATTCCCAACAGGGATAGGACATTTTATAGTCGTGTTTTTTTAAGACTTACTACTCAAAATTGATCTAATAGTGCATGTGACCAAACTCCATAGTAATATATTTTCTGAATGTGTAAAAGCTCATGAATTATCACTTTAATGCTCCGAGTTCCTCTTCCTAACTAAATGGAGGCTGTTTTAATACTGGGTCACAGGAGGATGATAGTTCATGAGCTGCTAGCCCATATCAGTGTCACAACACCAACAACCAAGTAACTTTGCATGGTATTTTCAGACCGTCTTAATGTGTTTCAAATGAATGATAACATTTATCATATAACAGCGTAACTTAAGTCATCACAAGACAATTTAAGAAACAAAATGTCTGCCATGTTTTTTGTTTGTTGTTTTTTTTTTTTCTGGTCAACGAGAGGGAGAGTAGTTCCAAACAAAATGATTAACCACTTAACGAAGATTGTTGGACTATCTTGATATCTCCAAAACAGCAATAGCAACCCTGTATTATGCTAATCCACTCAAAAGTGATTCATAAACACATACTTATTTCTTGATAAGTCTGCTATCCAACTATTAAGAAAACATATTCTCTATGCTTCAGACAGAATCAAGTCAGTCGAGCTCTGAAGGAGCAGTAAAGTAAATATGATTCTGGCCAAGACTGCAACATCTTAAGATCCTAAGATTGTTAGGAATACGTTCGTGATGTCCAGTCAAAATCTTGGCCCTTAAAGATTGAGCCTTCTGTAATATTGTGAAATCCAATTGACAAATTAGGTGTAAGGAGCGAAAACCACACAAGCAAATTTATATAATAGCCAATCATTTCAATCTGGTGTAACCACCCACTTAAAACCTTCCCTTAAAACCATCCTTAAAATCATAATAAACCATATGTTACTGCACTAATTGAGGAATGATCAGTATGATGTAAAGCTTCTGCATGCCGTAATCAATGCACAAGATCACATTAAGCAAACCACATTTTCTTCCATCTACTGCATTCAGAACTATCGCAATTTTACAACAAATAGATTCTGGAAGGCCAGGCATGTTACTAATGTTAAATGTGAGAATCTTTTCATTCCATTGTAAGCAGCAAACATATCAGACAAGTTATGTGAGGAAATAAAAAAAAAAAAAATGTTGATTTTGCCTGATTTATATGGCTGAGTTTGACTTATGAATTAGAATGACCATATGCGTAGTTCTGACACATGAGTCTGGAACCATTGAAATATGCATGACATCATTTATTCCATAAGCCTCTGGTTCTCATGCCAAGAAATAACTCTGGTCAATTGCTAATTACAGGTTCTTCAAACCCTTCTTGCATCGTAAAGCACACTTCTGATAACATTATGAGCTCTTTTATCACAAAATTGATTCTGTGGGCATTAAAGGTAAGTCTCACAAAAATAAAAGCACAGTAGAACTCTGCTAACACATCCATTGTTGACACAAGCCCCTATTAAGAACATTCCTATTCTGCAGTTGTTACTGCTTGTTTCCTATGAATAGCACACTGGATAACACAAAACATCTGATAAGATACCCTTAGAAACATCTGAAAGGGGTTGTATTATCAGATTTCCACTGAAGATATTTTGTTTGAACCCGCAGCTTTCATAATTTTGCTCCACAGTCCTATCATGTTGATCGGCCACCGTTTGGCCGCATCAAATGTTGATAGTTTTATTAATAAATATATTAAACAGCCCAGGGATGGAGCCAGCTCCACTTCTATTGGAATTCCATTTTTTTAAATTTTATTTTTTAAGACCATGCTGAAAACAGTTTATTAAATNATTCAGAAATATAATACTTATCTTTGACATGTCCACCTGTCTTTCATGGAAGAAAAGCTAAAGAACTGAGTCTGGCTCATGGTTTTTAAAAGATTTATAAAACACATTGTAAATAATTAAGGTTAACCGCATAGTTTTACTGATTGAAAAGCACACTTGACCTACCGTTGCAAGTTTAGGTAAAGAGTGGCAAGTATGTTCAGTCCAAGCACCCACTTTTCTGGAGAGTTCTGCATGCTCTTCTGTCGCCAAAAACTGATGTAGTCAAGGACTCGATTTTTCAATATCAGCCATGGAATCCGGTTCACCGCTATAAGACATAAGAGGTGATTCACCTGAAACACAACACATGACAGATGAAGTAATCTTCGACAGTTACGGGTAGATGAAAAAACAGGATTTAACAAAAAAGAGAATGGGAGAGGGGTCATTTAAAGTAGGACACGCACATCAAAAATAATTTTCCGTTTTTCAATATTTTTTCTCTCTAAAAAATATAATTATATGGTGCTCATCGAATCAATTTTGCGAAGAAAAAGTATCATTCTGTTACCACGGGCTTATGTAACATGCCGCAATAAGGACGGCTAGAGCTACTGGGTTTGGTCCTTGCGTCCAGAATTATTTCCCTTCCCCGATCAAAAATGCTGACGTCAGTTACGTTCCACCTGTACTTGACAATGTATTATTCAGCTTTTAATTAAGGTTCTGGTATTTTAAATTCAAATGCAAACTCTGATGGTGTAAGCCAGAAAAAGTGTTCTGCACTTTTATTGCCTCAGCATTAATTTTGTTTGGCATATCTACTGTTCACAGAGGAATTAAAACATTCATACCAACATGCTATCACCCGTCCGCAGAGCACTGGCTAGACAGCTTGGTCATGTGGCAAGAACGTATTTGACGTAAGCTTATGGCCACTACGCGCACAGTGGTTGTAACAATTCTGACTTCGGATAATGTAACCCTAACAAGATTTATATATGCATCCTCCCCCCACCCCCAACTGATCCTCCTCTCTCAACATGACAGGGTACAGTCTTGAGAGTTGTTATCAGTTACGAACGAGATATCTTTAATAGGCGTGCTGACATGAGGAGGCAGTGTGTGGTTTAAAAACATTTAGCTATTAGCTCTGGGGTAAATTTACTCCAGATCTGGTAAAAAGGTCTGTTTATCAATTATTTCAGAACCCTAATCCTATAAGTCATGCATCAACATCATGAGTAAGCTCGGAGTGACTTGAGGTGTCATTTTCTCACCTTCATGCAACAACTTGAATTCTCAACTGAAAGTCCAGCAATTTTCAAATTTGACAGGAAAGCATAGATGATAGAAAAAATTGTAATTTCTCAAAACAAATGGGCATTATTTAACCCTCTAGTGCCCAGGCATAGATATACTGGTAGGAAAATTCTGAAAATTCACATACACACTTCCAGTGCCACCCAAAATACATATAAAACATTGATTTTGAACAATGTCAATATTTAACAGGTGACAAATTTTGGGTCAAATTTGGACCTCCGGGCACTGAAACATCCGTGCCATTATTTGGACCACTCCATACTGGACCCTTGAAGTTGGGTTGCCAAATATGGATCAGTGGGCACTAGAGGGTTAAGAAGTGTGGAACTATCAAGTTTTTAAAATGTTCATATTACAGTATCCATCCCGATTATACCCGGGTTTGCTATGACTGGATATCAAAGGAAAACAGTCATAACTGTGTGACCAATAAATTAATACTTTGTGACTTCATATTTTTATAGTCAGCAATTAAGTTTGATCTGCGAAAATAACATGTACAGTAATTCTTTTGAATTTTGACGTTTCACAAAAGTGTGTAGAATTCACAGGCTGTGACTGTGGGGTATTTTTTAGTACCAGATCTATGACAGCAAATTGGCATCTCCGGATTCCCTACAGTGCCATGCTCATGTTCAACGTTTTAAACATTCAATATCAAATTGATAAAATGACTGCATGTTCATGTTGTAGACTTGCCCTTATTTTTTAATCATGTGATTTAGAAAAGATCTCATCTGTATCCAGTTATAGCAAATATTGGAGTCACTGGTATCCAAACCATCAAAATTTTGAATATTTAGCCAAGACCACACTTTGCCCACAGATGTGCCAAATTCAAGAACACAAAGCTA
>JAWQUT010001188.1:0-26520 GCA_033807755.1 Ellobium chinense | reverse complement strand
AGGTTAGAGAGGGAGGTGGGGGCAGATGTTGGTAATAACATGTACAGTAGCCTGCTCACAGTAATGTTTCCAGTTTTGATCTTTGAGTGTTTTAATATATTACGCTTTTTTTTTTTTGTTCTTCTGTAACTTTTTCCACAGTCTTAATGTACTATGACAGAATGAGTTTTGAGTGCAAATGACAGTTTACTGCTAAAGGTGGTATAATATATTGTATTGTATCTCTGACGGTATTACATAGAATGTCAACTAAATAGCCTGTAGGTATTTAAAATAAGATCCTTTCTTGCTTTATGATGGGTGGTAACTTTCATCTTAGCTACATTAAAGTAGGACCAAGTACGAAAAAATACATGAGGCCGCTAAATTTGGAAAATAGAGAAAAATGACCATACTTGCACCACCCTGTCTGAAATACTTAGAGCAAAAATATTAATAATAATTTGTTACAAACTAGTCCATTGCTAAGTAAAAGACATTTATACGGGGAGACGTGATAGGAAAATGGCACATGAGAAAAGAAAATGCTACGATAGCCTGAAAATACCTCAGATTTCACTTAGTACGAACTGTATAAACCCACAACTCGGCAAACTTTCGCACCTCGACAACCTCCCTCGTCAAACGATGAGAGCGATGTCATGGTGGACTGACGTCACAATGTGTAAGAGTTGTGATGTGAGGAGAAAAGCAAGCACATACGAAAAAGTTCCTAGTCTAAACAGTGATAATGTCTATAGGGCCTGTCAAAAGGGGACTTGCAGTTTCTCTAACTTTACCCCCTAACACTGCCATTAGGGCTAAACTAATCTAACCGTATTGAGTGCTTCAGTCTAAACTTCCGATGAGATCAGTTCATCAAATAAAAAACACTGACGAGAGTTTCCTTTATCTCAGTTACAAGCTAGTCTTCCATGGGAAGGAAAATGAAAAGCTACAAGTAACATTACAAAACTATGTGAAATATCATACCGGGTAGTTTTCAAGACCACACTATAATGCTGGTCTTGGGCACAAATCTGCATATATTTATAAACAATTTTACGAAAATGTCCTGTGGATTCAGTTTCGGTTGATTTAAACTTCAATACATGCCGAAATTTTATTGTCACCTCTCGGATGGTCAGCAAAGGTGGGNAAAAGTGACAAATAGGAGGGATCGAGGTAATGTTTCATAGTTTTGACGATTGTAAAAATACTGTAAACCTTAGAACACGTCACCGATTATTTTCATGCTACTCTGATTTTGGCTCCATCAAAAATATTTGGAGTTTGGCTCAGTCTACATAGACTACATCTTTTTCCTTGGGGATTAGCACAATCTACAATCTCCGGCCTGTACCAAACCTGGTTCGAGGAGAAGTAATAACGGGTGATAGTATCCGTGGTAATCATATTAACGGGTACCGGATACTACTCTATACGATTACTTGATTACCTAAATGGTTACTTCTTCCGGGTTATATAGACACTCAGGTAGTAATATCCGGAACAGTAGCCACTCATCCAGTTTAGCGCAGGGAGTCAGCCAGTGACGGTTTCTTCGTGCTCGGAGACAACAGAAAAATGTGACTCTCTTTAATTAATAAGCAATGCATTGTGAGGTTTTTCATTATTTTAAGTGACAAACATCCCCTCCTTCTCTTTTCCCCATTGGACCGTACTAATATAGGTGATCAAACAAAAACTCTCATGTCTGGAGAGAGGGAATTGTTTAGACAGTGACAGCTATAGACAATGGGAAGTCATTAAAGTATCCAGTACTGTAAAACTTTGTGTAGTATGTTGATGACTTATAAAGTTTAGTGTCAAACGAGGCAGAAAAACATAAATTATAGAGTTACAGTACAGGAGGGACTGTCGCTGAGTTTGTGTCTGTGTTGTGTTATAAAAAACTCATCTCGTTGTTTCTAACCTGATAAGACATAATTACTCTACCCGCGTCCGCTCTAGCGAGTATACGATTAATCGATTACTACTTCCCGGTTCCTATCAGAAATACTCTTGATGCCGGGAAATGAGTAGTGCTTATGAGTACCCAGGCAAATTATATACTTTTTGGCCAGGCCTAACACTCTCCTCTACCACATAATAAACTGAAAATATCTATCTACTGGGTACTTCCTTCGTAAGATATGAAGATGTCACTGTGTCTTCAACTGTTGGCTGTATAAGGTTTTACACCACTCATTCATTTATATAGGGACTCCGTGTCAAAATATTTTCCACATTATATTCTGTAACTCTTCCTCCAAATTTTGACACACAGAGAAATGCCCAAAGACTACTGAAATGTTGAGAACTTTGGAAGTGGACGAGGTTATCTAATATTTTAGGCATTTTCCACATATCAAACAGTGTAACCTTCCCTACCTAGCAAAAACCACATAGTCTTTATCTAAGTGGGAAAATCCCATCTATTCTGAGCCCACAATGGTATTTGCACCTAACTAAGATTTTGAATGTCAAGGTCAGCCCTATTCCCCCCTCCCCAGGGCCAATTTTCATACTGTATTTTCTTAGGACTTTTTAACATTGCATATTCTTGTGCCCGATACTATTGGCATCATTTACCTTTATGGTGCATGTCTTGCTTTTGCACGTAGTTTCTTCTCTGTGGTGAGTAAGGTAGAATAATATTGAGTGAACTGTAGTGAAACGTCTTTCATATTATATCAAACTGTGTTACAATCTTTGTAAGACAAGACTTTAAATGTCATCATTGCTCTTCTCTTCTCTTTCTTTCTTTTTTTCTTTCTTTCTTTCTTTCTTTCTTTCTTTCTTTCTTTCTTTCTTTCTTTCGTTCTTTCTTTCTTTCTTTCTTTCTTTCTTTCTTTCTTTCTTTCTTTCTTTCTTTCTTTCTTTCTTTCTTTTCTTTCTTTCCCTTTACATTCTCGTATTACTTCTTGTTTTCCCTATTCTGTCCTTGATGGCTTTGGATAAAAGTATACTTTATATGCTGTTAAACTTCTGACTAAATGTCAGATACACTTGAAATGTAATACGTGCACAAATAGAAATAACTCCATAGATTCAGATCTACATCTATTTCAATTACTGAATGCGAGTCTGATGAAAAAAAAAAGAGAAGTGTCTATTTCTATTTTTTTTTTTTTTATATAAATGGCGCTATTGATTTCACTGGTACAAAATTACGGCTCACAGTAGAGCGACAGTCCTCAGGGTCAAACTTTTATATATATATATGTAGATGTATATGAGTAACTGAAACATACGTCTGGCGTCTGCTTGAAATGTAATCATAGTCATTATTGCTGGGACTTAAAAGATATCGATACTGAGTACTTTAGATATTTGGTCCCAGTCGCGAGTACCCGATACATGCTCTTTTCGTGCGTAATTATTTGTTGTTCTTTCTAAAAATAACTTATTCTATTGTGGAAAAAAAATGGTGAAAACAACTATGTAATAAAAAGTATTATTCCAGAGTCAAATTGGGAGCAGGCTTGCACTCAAAAGTATCTTTGTCTTCCTGCAATATCATTTTCCTGTTTTCAAAGACCCGGGAACTAGTCTCACTGATAAGATCACGCCTTTCTACGACTAAAATAGACAGGATCCTTTTCTTCATCCATAAACTCTTAGATTTCGATTGTATGATCACTTTACGTCAAGAGAAACAAGACAAAGATGATTGTTAAAATTACTATTGGATCTGATATTACTACATAATAATTTTTTAACTTAAATTGATTGTTTACGTGCTCTAAGAATTTCAGTTAAAGAATGTTCCACGTTTACAAGATTAAAAAAAAACATTACCAAAGCAAAACAAAAAAAAAGTTACAAAAGCTTAAGGGGAGAAGTGGTGGGAATGGACCCTCGCCACTTCGCTCGAGCAAAGCCGCATGACACGAGTTAAAAAATATGACGTAACAGTATCGATATATAGTATCTACGAGATTCAAGCTCTGAGTACTCATCTTAATAAGTATTTGAATATATCTTTTAAGGCCCACCTTTATTAGTGCTGATATGAACTCGTTTGTTAATATTCTAGTCACGACCTTGTAGGGTTGTCTCCCTTGAGAGACTGCTATATAACCGTGGGTGGCTATATGATTATGGCTCCGGCAGCTCAGGTAAATGTTGTTGTTTTTTTTTTGTCTATATGAAAGTACGATAGTATAACATAGTTTTTACAGAAGGAGACGAGCCATTAACAAAATCTCAAATTAACATGCTGGTTTTTTGTGGTTTTTTTTGCTTAAAATTAAACATCATAATTATCAGTTTTCCGAAAACATGGATGTGAAAACTATGTCCATCAAAACAACGAGTTTTGTTGTTTGTTTNGGGGGGGGGGGGGGGAGAGGGTGGGGAGGAGAAGTATTATTCTTTACTCTTTTTATTTTGCATTGCTTCTTGAAGTGTTTATTGTTAATGTATTTTGCAGAAATTATATTGTCTCCATAAAGAATTATTAGTTAATGAAATAACAACGTATTTTCATGTATGGGCTGATCATATAATATCTTCCAGTGTTGCAAAAAAACTACTTTTTTTAGTAGTTGATTAACTTCTAGTTACTTGATCACAAAAGTAATTTCACTACTCTAAAACTACTTTTTATAATTTGGTATTCTCTCTACTTTACTACTATTTTTCAGAAAGTACTCACTACTTTTTTCACTACTTTTATCAGCTTGTGTAATATATGATTATGAAAAAAAAAACGAATGATTCATACAGTTAATTAAAACAATGTCACTGTTTTACAGAATAACATTTAGTCATTAAAGAGGTAGAAAGGGAAACATGAATACCAAGCATCAACAGTTGTTCTTCACGTATTTCAGAACACTCAAAAGGGGCAAGGGGCCTTACCGACTGGGCGATTGAAAGGCGGTCGGCCGGTCGTGCTCAAAAAAAAAAAAAAAAATTAAGCACGGCGGGCAAAAAAAAAAAATTGACGAAAAAAAGTAGCGTGAGTACTCACTACTTTTTTTCTACTTTCATTACAGCTACAACTACTTTTTTTGCGCTGGTATTCGGCACGCTAAAAACTACCAATTTTTGTCAAAAGGTACTCACTACTTTTTCGCTACATATTCGCTACACAACCCTGATATGTTCATGCCTGTTGAGCGGGTATCACTTCAGAATTTGGCATGGGCTTGTAAATCAATTTGTCGTAAGACAACGTTTTCCCTCCCCATATCATCACCGTGTCTGTGACAAATTCCATTATACATGTTAAGAAATGAACAATATCGGGTAGTTATACATTATGAAAAGAGACAGTGTAGATAATGATGGTTGTTAACATTGTTGTTAAGTCTAATATTGCTTTCACCTAAATTTTTATTCCTTAAAATGGAATTAAAGTTTAACACACACACACACACACACACACACACACACACACACTCACACACACACACACACACACACATAAATTAGTAATAACATTTGAAAAGAGACGTTGACAATATTATCCCCCCGAACTTCGCCCCTTGTCGTATTATCGTCATTGAGGTTTTGTTAAAATCTCTCACTCGGGAGAAGGTGGAGGGAATAGGCCCTCGCCAGCTTCCTCGAGGAAAAGACTCATGACACTAGTAACAGATATGGCGACACAGTATTGATATCTTTTTTTCTACGATATCCAACCCATAAGTACTCGTGTTGATAGATATTTGAGAATATCTGCTACAGCCCACCTCTGGTTTTATAGTCGACAGCCGAATACTGTAAAGGTAATCGGTTATTGAGTGTTCAGTAGGGCTGCCACTCCAAGTGATTTTTCACTAGCTGTCGAGATTTTGAGTTTCTCTAGCAATGTAGTTAAGGAAATACGAAAATCGACAAAATCTAGTAAAAAGTTGCCAGGGCAGTAAAAGTAACATAATATTTTATTGATTTATGTGGCATTTTCGTCCATTATGTGGGCAACTGACAATGCTGAATATTCATTCATGGAAAAAAAATCAGCTTACTACTAACTTTCATCTGTAACTCAGCCTAACCAGTATCCTAAGTACAAAGAGCCGACCTTTTACGCATTTTCTATGTTAAAAACATGGATTTCCATGCATGTACATGTAGATAACAGTCTCTGTGTGAAACTAATGTGTGCGCCATAAATATAAACAAGATTTCCTCGAAACAAGAAAAACAGATGCCAATTGAATGAAATGTTTCCAGATTTATCAAAGGCTTTTAAAACAATATATGAACCAGAAAATATTTTGTTTATGTTATATCTGTATTTGTGAAAACAATGTTTCTACATAATCGTTATGAGACGATAACAGGCACATTTCTCACACACGCATAGATGTTGAGTTTGAATCTTGAAAATTTATTCATTAAGGAAAACGCATGTATATATGTATCTGCTCAAATGCAGTGAACACAAAAGTAATGTTAAAGAACCGTTTTAAAGTCATTTACTTAATGGCAACGAAACAATTTAACGAAAGTGCTAGGGAGAACATAAAGTGGAAAGTGAATATTCAATGATAATCCGGAAGCCAATAGTTGAAGCGAAATGCGTGCAACAATGCATTTATTTGATAATCCACAAATCTCACTTTCCGGAGCCTTTAGTCTTTCTGTGCCACACGATATCTGGCGCTACTCTATGTACCGTCCAAATATGCCTGTCAAGAAAGATGGGACCATTTGCTGTGACAATGTTTTTTCGTACCAGCGACATCCGGATGAAACTTTTCCCCATGCTCATCTCCTTTGCCCCACAATTTTCGGGGGAAGGAACATACAAATAAAAGTCAAGATAATGCATCTTGAGAGAAATGAGAATCAAGAAATTGTTGCATTCTCATCCATGATAGTAGGCCTGAAGAAGGCCTTTAATTATTTCTTCACAATTTTCTGCTCGCTTATTTCAAAGAAAATTGTTTGTCACCATTTTGAATACTTCCCATGCCACCTTTTTCTTGCCTTCCAAAATCATCAGAGCTGCCATCGTGAAAGGATTTTGCAAATGTCAGGTCCAACATTGACACATTTTAAACGTTTGGTCTTGCCTTTACTTGGAAATATTTCTTCTATAGGATTTACAGATGGTGTTTCATTAATCCGAACTTTATATACAGTGGTGGCAAACGATTTAATTAGTTTTACAACAGGAAGATTGAGAACATTTTTAATGCCAATATCCAAAGATTGTCATGTGGCTCATTCTTTATAGATGTAATGAGAATCTCTCGGATGGCTATTCCAGTCACACGAAAGGCAGCAATATTTTGCATAACCAGATTGCAATCCGAGCAACGTACCCAAACTTTCAGATCACCACAGATAGGCCACTATAGGCCTGCCTATGTGTTAAGCCGTGATGTGTGTTCGTGTGATCTTTCCTTATTCATTATTTTATGTTATGTTCCCTGAAGAGGGACACTGATCCGAAAATTTGGAACTTTTATTAAATTTTTCATGCTACAGTACTGAGAATGTTTTATATTTTTTGGAAACAGACAGGCCACTGATGATGATCATAATTTATACATGTCAGTAATTGCTTAATATTTTTATGTTTCTTTTATATGGACTGAATGGCCAACAGGAATGGATGACAACAAAATTCCAATGTGCACTGAAACAGCTTTTAAGTTTACTTTTCATGAATCAACATTCATTCAACTGCAAAAGATCTTTATCCCGATTATGAAAAGTGGAAATATTGGCACCATCAACAATCAGATTTTGTTGTTTCAGCCTCGAGCTTAGAAGTTCTCTCTTTGGTTTTGACAAGTCCAGGTTCCTCATAAGATAATTAAGTTCCTCCTGAGTGAGTTTATTAGTCTGTATAGACGAGCTTTCGCTATTTGTAAATTCTTTATCAAGAGAGCTGCAGGGATATCGACTATATCGTTTTTTGTTCGTCTCTTTTTTATGATTTAGAGGTGAATTCTCCACACATGTAACAGAAATTATCATTATCTCTTTAATATTTTAGTTATCATCTACTAATCTGTTATCTATGTTTATCGATGGTGACGATGGAAAAAAAAATTCGGTAAAGCGATGCTTGGTGTTTTTTTTTCCTTTTACTTCACTCTCCTGTACAAAGTACTAAATGTTTTACTAAGGTGAGTTGTTATTTCTTATGTCAGTAATAATTATTATTTAAAAAATAATCTACGAACGCAGGAGAGAAAGACGAAGAAAAAAGTCCTATAAAGACAAATTTGTTGATTTAAGAGCCCTGGAAGAAATATATTGGAAAAAAAAACCGTGCTCTTTCATTTGTGATTGCACTTTAAGATTTGGGGGGGGGGGGGGGGGNGGGGGGGAGTTTTGCTTGTTTGTTACTTCTTTGTTGTAGTTTACTCATTTCGCACTAAAAGTAGAATTTATCTGACCCCAAATAGTTGTTATGTGCCTTTGAAACCAAGTGTAAAGTATCAAGTATAAACATTTAGTTTCAGAGAATCTAAAGAGTCTAGCATGACTTAGTCAGATTTGGCCATATTATAATCTTGTGAAATAGCAAAAGTTAGAGTGGCAGCCCGGGTTTTTCATTAGTAATCGAAATATTCTGTCACTTGTGCACGATTACGCCCAGCATCACTAAACAGCAGACAACAAACTCACCGGCGATCAGGGTCACTCGCAGTGCGTTTGGATTACAATGCATTTCAATGCAGCCGGCTAGTCTAGATCTAGGTCTAACGTTAGATAGAAATTTCAACAATTTTCCCTCCTTGCTTTGTTTGACAGGCTGGGACAAAACCTTGTCTTCTGTAAACTCTCTGGACACTAGTCTAGATCTACCTGACTCAAGGTCTAGGGACAAGTCCGATTACCAACAGACATGGGTGAGTTCAAAATAGAAGGAAAAGAAGAGAGAATAGACGGCTAGACTAGAATGAATAAATCTAGAATATGGACTAGATTATATAACTAGATTAGATCTAGATTAAGGCTAGTGAGGCAGACACGTTGTTGTTGTTGTTGTTGTTGTTGTTGTTATTGCAAATGGTGTGACAATAATGATGATGTGGTCTGATCATGAAGTTGATGCTACTTGTGGCCTTTTTGTCATGAAATGCTGCTGGTGCTGATGACATTTCTGATGATGAACATACTCATAGTCTCTCTTAACCTCCTCAGCAACGTCATCCACCAAACCAGAGAGTCTTCAAGACAAGAATAGGAGAAAACGAAGTTTGGCTCAGCAACAGTCAGGTACTTCCTTACAGCAGCGAGTGGTTGATGGGAATCTACAAAACAAGAAAAGGAGAAATCAAGTGTTGGATGAGGAACAGTGGACACCAGGTGATCATTTTGTTTGGCTTGTTGATTCTCGTGATGATGATGGTAGTGGTGGTGTTGCTACTGCTGTTGCAGATGATGATGATGTAGTAGAAGTTTGTTGGTGGTGAGTTGTTATATCAAGACATCTATGTGTCTGTTTTAGGATTGCTGGTGCTGATAGAGATGACAATGATGATGATGAAATAAGTGTATCTAGTTGTGCTTATGGTGGAAGAGATAGTGGTTGTGGTAGTTGTGGTGGTGATAGTGGTGGTGATAATAGTCGCAAGGATTGTGGTTGCTGTAGTGCTAATGATGATGATGATGCTTATGATGGTATCTGTGGGTGGCGATGATGATATAGATGGTAGTTATGTGGTGTAGTGTGATGTGGTGGTGGTAGTAGTGGTGATGTAAGTGAAAATGATACTAATAAAGATGATGATAAATCCTGTATTTCTCCCCACAGCCCGTTATGAAGTAGACTATTACCAACAAGAAAGTGACTTGCATGACCACTGGAAGAAATGTAAGAAAAACCCTGATCACTCAGAGTTCATACCAATATCACAGTTTAACCTTCAACACCTTCCTGAAGGTCATCGTAACAATCTCGTGTGGGATTACATCCAAACTGTTATCTTCTTGACCGTGCAACTCACAGTTAAATACACCAGTAAGTGTAGGCCTGATGATGACAAAATCGCTTTTGTTGGTGACATAGACTTGAGAGGTAAATGCTGGCCGCGGGTTGGAACTGGGATGGTGAGTGAAGTGTTCAGGAAGTTCACAGAGGAGGACGGTGAAACCTGTCCTTGTACAGAATGTCAAAAATCTCCTGACAAGGCCAAGAGACAATGGGGCGAGTTTGAGGTGGACACAGCTGCACATGTTGTCTACGATGATGAAGAGTGTAGAAAGACCAGATGTGATGTGTGGTTTGATGATGATGGAGATAAAGACAAGTGTCCCAAGTTGGAGGGTGTGAGGGTGTTGTACAGTGACATCGAGACAGACATGTGTGAGATGATGTGTATAACCCATGATGAAAATGTCTACAACAAGATAGAGAAGATGGTCAGGCGGTATTATGATCTGCGTGGTAAACTATATGACAGATACAGGGAATCTCCAGCTGTTAAGGACATGCGTGAAGTTCCAGTGGTTGTTATAAGCCACCCTCACGGCATGTCCAAACATGTCACTGTGGGGGAGGTGAGTGGTGAAGAGCAGCATTCTCCTTACAAGTGGAGTTATACAACAGAGACATGTCCTGGGTCAAGTGGTGCTCCAGTCATTACACTGAGTAAGTGGGACAGGATGTTGTGGCGTGGTTATGTTCTTGGTCGTACTACCCACAGTGGATGTAAACGGAAAGGAGAAAATCAATCTGGTTGTTACGGGTACTACGTGCGATTGTACTAGTGTTGTCTGTAGTAATCTCTCTCCTTGTGTACACAGGTAAACAACCTCTCACAACTTTACACTGACCTGCACTCTCACAACTATCATCATCTTCATCATCATCATCTTTCTCTTCTTCATCATCTTCTTTATCATCATCATCATTATTGTTATTATTATCATTATCTTCTTTTTCATTACTTTTATTATTATTATAATCATCCTTTTACCGTTATCATCATCAGTATTATTGCCATTGTATTCTTTGTTGTCATAATCATTATCCTCCATTGTTATTTATCATCGTCTATATCGTCATCATTATTATCTACAACAATATTGTGTGCACATTCGCATTTTCTTCAAGGACAAACAGGTAAGAGAAAGGAATGGAAGTTTTTAGTTTTTATTCTTTCAGTTTCTGTCATTTATTCTTGTGAGTGAGAGAGAGTGAGAGAATGTGTGTGAGTGTATTTGTCAGTGTGTCCGTGTGTGTGTGTACATGTGTGTGTAGACTAGTCTGTCTAATAGAAGAAGGAAGTAGTTGATGTGTAGTTTGTGTACATGTGTAAATATATGTACATATTATGCAGGTATGAGTTAAATACACGTTTGCTTGAGTAAATGAGCTGCGAATCTAGGCTTAGGGGTATCGATAATGGTTNTCCCCCCTTTTTTTTTTGTTTCGGTCTTCGTGAGTAGTGATTCCGGTTGGAGAAAGAGAAACAATTGTATGGGTAGAAGAGTGAGAGAAAGTGTGTCGGCACATGCGTGTGAGTGAGAGAAAGTGTGTCGGCACATGCGTGTGACTCGTGTGAGTGAAAGAAAGTGTCTTGGCACATGCGTGTGAGTGAGAGAAAGTGTGTCGGCACATGCGTGTGAGTGAGAGAAAGTGTGTTGGTTTATGCGCTTGGCTGAGACAATGTATGATAACACCATGCTTGTGATTGAGAGAAAGTATCGGCACATGTTTGTGAGTGACAGTAAGTGTGAATGAGACATGTGTATCACATGTGTGTGATTTGCTTGAGACAAAGTGTGTTGGTTAAGTCTGTGAGTGAGAGAAAGTGTGTTGGTTAAGTCTGTGAGTGAGAGAAAGTGTGTTGGATAAGTCTGTGAGTGAGAGAAAGTGTTTTGGTTAAGTCTGTGAGTGAGAGAAAGTGTGTTGGTTGAGTCTGTGAGTGAGAGAAAGTGTGTTGGTTAAGTCTGTGAGTGAGAGAAATTGTGTTGGTTAAGTCTGTGAGTGAGAGAAAGTGTGTTGGTTAAGTCTATGAGTGACAGAGAATGTGTTGGTTAAGTTTGTGAATGAGAGAAAGTGGACACTTAAAAGAGTTATATTGTATTCTATATTGGACGTTTCACGGATAACCCCGACCATTGAAACCCCCGCTGTAAAGGGATAGTTTTCCAAATAAAGTAATATTATTATTATAGTACGCATGTCAGTACGTGCGCGCGAGTGAGAGAAAGTTTGTCGATAAATGTGTGTGAGTGAGAGAAAGTAGACTAGATTTATGTCGATTAAAGAATGTGTCGGAGTGAGAGATCGTAGGTGAATGAGAGAAAGTGTGATGATATATATCGATAGACTCAGATGTGTGTTAATGACAGAAAGTATGTCAGTACACGTGTGTGTGAGAGGATGTGAATGTGTGTGCATGAGAGAATGTATGTGAGTGAGAGAATATAAATGAGTGAGAGAATGTGAATGTGTGAGAGAATATAAATGAGTGAGAGAATGTGAATGTGTGTGCATGAGAGAAGGTAAATGAGTGAGAGAATGTGAGTGAAAGGATGTAAGTGAGTGAGAGAGAGAATGTGAGTGAAAAATGTAAGTGAATAAGGGGGATAATGTAAGTGAGTGAAAGGATGTGAATGTGTGAGAGAATGTATTTGAGTGAGAGAATGTGAGTGTATGAGAGAATGTAAGGGAGTGAGAGAATGTGAGTGTGTGAGAGAATGTATGGGAGTGAGAGAATATGAGTGTGTGAGAGAATGTATGGGAGTGAGAGAATGTGAGTGTGTGAGGGAATGTAAGGGAGTGAGAGAATGTAAGTGAGTGAGAGAATATGAGTGAGTGAGAGAATGAGTAAGAAAGTGTGTTGAAGAATGTGTATGAATGAGAGAATGTCAAGTGAGTAAGAGAAGGTGAGTGAGTGAGAGAGAATGAGTAAGAGAGTGAAAGTGTGTTGAAGAATGTGTATGAATGAGAGAATGTTAAGTGAGTGAGAGAAGGTAAGTGAGTGAGAGAATGAGTAAGAGAGTGAAAGTCTGTTGAAGAATGTGTATGAATGAGAGAATGTTAAGTGAGTGAGAGAAGGTGAGTGAGTGAGAACGAGTAAGAGAGTGAAAGTGTGTTGAAGAATGTGTATGAATGAGAGAATGTAAGTGAGTGAGATAAGGTGAGTGAGTGACAGAATGAGTAAGAGAGTGAAAGTGTGTTGAAGAATGTGTATGAATGAGAGAAAACAAGAAAAGTGTAGTTCTACACGGGAAAGTGAAAGATAAGGAGAGGAAAGAGATTGTTCAGTGACATGATAGAAGAAAGAGTGCAAGTGGCCATGAGAAGGTATCGACTTTCACGGGAGGCGGGTAGGGGTGGGGGTGGATTGTAGGGGAGAAGAGGTGGGACGGCATAGCTGCTTGTGAATATCCCTTACTGCAGATAGAAAGATGAATGGATTTTAAACGGGCACAAAGAGAGAGAACAACAACAACAACAACAACAACAAAAAAGAGAGTGTGAATGAAAGATGTATTGAGAGAAACGTTCTAGAAATTATTTGGCCTAACCAATAACAGTGACTGCTCTCAGACACTGAAATATTACGTGTGTTTTGTTCACCCTCATACCACATTCATTCATTCATTCATTCATTCATTCATTCATTCATTCATTCATTCATTCATGCATTTATTCATTCATTCATTCATTCATTCTGTCATCTATCCACTAGACTATGCTATCCATCCATCCATCCATCCATCCATCCATCCATCCATCCATCCATCCATCCATCATACTCAACCATTCTCTTTCTCCTTAATATGATAAAACTATAGCCTGATTATAACAAGGAGAGATATTACATGATAACTGTGTGTAGTTTTGGTACATTTCTCAATATGTTTTGTTCTGTAGTTATGGGGTAGACTATCCTTCCATTCTCTTTTAACATCACATTTCACACATGTGTGAAAATTTAAGCGCATACTTACAGAGACGTTGTATTTTTCTAAGTTTATTTTCTCATCATATCTCTTTGAGAGACAGTCTTTTCCCTAAGTTCCACGTAACTTATCCTTGAGTCATAAATGTTGAAAACCCTTCTGTAAGTTTGTGCATTTATGTGTCTTAGATACACGTGTGTGAAATCTGGTGGTGATTATATGGACATTATATTTTGAGATAAAGTACACCCACACAAGGAGAAAGGACACTACATGACTGTGTTTAGCACTTAATGATTTAGAAGAGGCAATGCACACCACAGTAATGTGCTGTAAATCTACAATTACAATGGGAGGATAGTCAATCTCCTTATGTCTTGTCTATGCCAGCAATATTACACTGTAATCAGAATAATAACTGTGCTTGGCATTCATTTGGTAACTAATCAAGAAAAATGAATGAACTTGAATTCATTGGGTGTTTGGACTGTTTAATATTGTACCTGTATTCTGATGTCTCTGACTTTAGAGAGACATTGTCACATTTCCCCTGTGTGTCACATGTATTAGTGTTATTATACAGTGAACAATGTTGTGACAATTGATTGTTGTAAAATTTGGATGATGTCTATGTTAGAGATGCACATTATAATGATATAATGTTTGATGTTATGTTAATCCTTACAATGGTTGTTGTGAGCGGGGTTCAGTCTCTCCATCAGACCTAGTGAAAACACCTTTTGAGACGTGATCACTGTTGTTGTCAGATTTTAAGGAGGGGCCAAATCAGACTTGAGAAAGTGTAAAAAAAATACACGCCATCAAAACCCTCTTATTTAAAAGTAGCTGGAAAATAGTCTGTTCTTTGGTTTTTGTAGAGATGCTGTTTTATTTAATGGCGTGACCTTTAAAACGGACAAATTCAGAAACAACTGGACAGGGAAACAGAAGTGGCAAAGTTTTGAATGTTCCAATCACCCTGTTATTAAAGAGTTTTTCTGTATTTTGTGGTGAATACTGACCCAATACTGACCCAACACAATTTCACCTACACATCAGCTGTCAAACCACCCTCAGATAAAACTCACTACGAGGGTAAGATAGTTACACCTTAACAGCCGGAGTTTTTAGTCTTAACAAGATTTATTGAAATATGCCCAAACCACAGTGTGGTATGTGGACACATATTTACAAGCAACAAACAACTGGTCAGATCAAACATCAATCAACAGTGCATCAGTGAATAAATCAATACGTTCGTCAACCAGCCAACTCTTCAGTCATTCAATCAATCAGTAATTCAGTTAATCAGTTTTCTAACCTCAGTCTTAATCAATTAATCAACAAGTTTTTCAATCAACTAACCAGTCAATCAGCCAACCAATTAATTGTCTATTCAATCAACGAGGTAGCCAACCAATCAACCAATCAATCTGACTAAATGATCAATCAACCACTCAACCAGTCAGCCAATCAATAGCATGTAGATCAGTTCTTCAACCATCAGTCAATCAGCCAATCTTCCAAATCAGCTAGACGATCAATCAATCAATCAATCAATCAATCAATCAATCAATCAATCAATCAATCAATCAATCAATCAATCAATCAAGTCTTCAAATCCCGTTAGGTATAAGCTACTTTATAAAATAACAAAGAAGTGAGAGAGAAATGGTGATTGAGATTATGTCCGATACAACAACGAGTTACTCTCATAACTGTGTCCATTATGAATAGTTCCACTGTACCCAAAGCAAAAACATAAAACTCTTTCTTTTGTGCTTTCCCCGTGCTCTGGAATAATTATAAACCCCTTCCATCCCCCCTTCCCCAACACTAAAATCTTTGCATACCTTCATGTCTTTCCCTTGCCATTCATTTTGATCTCTCAAACATTTTGAGACCAGATGCTCACGTTTGATCTAGTGATTTGATCGATTTCGTTTTTGTACATGTCAGAATGATAAGGTTTAAAGACTCACTTTTGTTGTGTTAGACAAAACTTGACGTCTCATTTGATAAAGACATTTGAACTGATTAAGACAATGAAGTTCAAGAAGAATGAACAGAGTGCTGTCTTCAAGTGAATCAAATGGTTGATAAGATATGATTTTTTGGGTGCAAGAGTATTATGTAGTCTCACTACAAGGCTGTTACCTAGTTGGTAAGTGTGTACTGACAGGATGATAGTGTTTTTATTGTTGTTGTTTTCTGTGAAAAAATAAGCGGCCTAACACTAACAGTGTGACATTATAGGTACAGTGGAATCCATTTATTACGGACACGGTTGTAATGAGAATATTGCTGCAAAAGGAAATTTTAAAGCCCAGTTTCCCCAACTTCTTTGTTATTATTGTTAAAGTAACTTGTTCATAACGGGACTGGAAGAGCAAAAACTCCGGCTATCACGGCATATAACCTCAGCTCATGTAGAAATTGACAGCTTGACACACAATTGACAGTATGACTAGTGAGATTTGAAAGCTGATGTCAGGGTGGAAGCAAGCTGTATCTATTGTTTCTTAGTGGCTTGTCTTAGTGGTGACTGCATATAGCGAAATTTTATCCTTTAATAACTTTGTCAGCACATTGAAGAATGTTTTTAGTGGGATGTCCATGGACAAGTAAAAAATGAGTTAGGATAAAACAGATAAGATTTTGATAGTTGTTTACTTCAAATTAAGCACCTTTCTTACTTGTATGACAACACCATTGTAGCATCTGCCAAGGAGGGAACCTGGAGAGACAGGGTGCTGTAGCTGTGCAACTTTTGAGGGTAGTTCTCATAAACTGAAGACTGTGAAGTCTGGGTTTGTGGGTTCGACTCTTGGGCCAGAAGGTTTACTTGGTGGTGTCCTTATTTAGGAAAGATGCTTCCCTCTTTTTTTTTCAAATGTAAATGAGTACCTGGCTTCAGAGCTGGGGGAACATGGAGCTGCACTGCGGTGACTAGAAATGACGTTATTGTGGATTTCAGTTGTAATATTCTGTATTTGTACGTTCAGTGTATATTGCTCCATGTTTATCTGTATCATGAATGAGATGTGTAACATTGCATAATGTTGTGAACAGTTTGCCTAAGGTGTACATTATAGAAATTTTGATTTTTATATTTCTTTTTACTTTTTTGCTTGTAATCATTCTATGCAAGATCATACAAAAAGTGTCTGCAAAATGCTTTTTGTTTCTGTTGCTTTATGAAATATCTAGACTAACTATTCATTGTCAGAGGGACATAAATTGTAAATTCCAAAGAGTTCAGAATAATGTTGTACAATTAGTATTGAATAGAAAAAAAGATAAACTATGTAATAGCTTTGTTGAAGCAACTACATTGGCTACCTGTGAAATAGAGGATTGAATGTAAATTGCCACCTGTGTTATTGAGCACTCAACACCAATATGTCTCATTATATAATTATATATAAGAACTACTGACCTTCTACACACATTTTAAGAACCTCTGATCTTCATCTTCCAAATTACTTACAATTCCCAAAGTTCACTAAAAAATATTTGGAGAGAGAGGGCGTTATATATCAGGCACCTTGGCTACAGTTTGGAGTTCCTCTCTTTCTCTCTTCACGAGTCTGAATCATTATCTTCATTTAAATAAAGCAGCCAAAGACCCACTTTTATATTCAGTGTTTCTCTCAGCTTAATAGAGCAGTCACTGCAGTTGACAAGTGTGTGTATGTATGTAAAATGAACATATTTGTAGTTAGTTAAAGTAGAAGTGACCATTATATTGTAGTGTTGTGTATGTGCCTTCGTGCATGATGTGTGCGTGTGTGCTTGCATGTATTGGTTATTGTGTGCATGCATGTATGTGTGAGTGTGTGCTTACATGTATGTGTGAGTGTGTGCTTGCATGTATGTGTGAGTGAGTGTGTGCTTGCATGTATTGTGTGTAAATGAATAACACGTTTGTGAATAATTTTTGTGATGTGCTCTACATTGAAGCCTTTAAATGATAAGTGAAATGAATGTTTTTATTATTGTTAAGTCAACTTCTCTTAATTGCAGCTCCTAGAGAACACAGAAAAAGTTGCGATTAAAAGAAATTACGATCATGGGGTGACTTTCATACAAATATAGGCATTTTATTTTATGGAAATTGTTGCCGTTAAAACAGAATTTGTGATTATTTGGACTGTAACTAATCAGAGAAGACTGTAATGTTATTGTGTAGAATCACCAGTACAAGTGTACAAATTTCCACACACAGACTGTGAGAATACAGTGTAGGACAATGACATCTTTGAATTTTCCCCTTTGTTCCTCTAACCCAGCTCAGTAACAACAGGACCATGGTAATAACGAGAGAATTTTTTACTTTCCTGACTACCTTGTTATTACCAAGTTCCACTGTATAACTGTTTCAGTAATGCTACTAAACAGAAATGTCATAAATAAATCATCATTATCATCATTCATCACGATGGTTTATCTAACGATCACCCAGCATGTGATTGTTACTTCTTTTTGTCATACAAATGATCTTAAAATATTGTTCCAATCTTGGTTCATATTGGCTGACACAGTAGTGAACCTAACTGATATGTATACCTTGTAAATAAGTAGAGATTACACAGGCACTGAGTGATATATGTTATCCAGGATCTAATGTACTATCTATGTCACTTTCAAACACAAACAGTTGAAATAAGAAATACTGTACTGCAACAGCAAAATGTCTTCGGTTATAAATAAAAAAATTGTAGATTTCACTCAGATAAATGTGTAAATACATATATATCTTATATATTATATTATGTATATTAATGAATATTTAAACTAACATGAACCAAATGTGACTTTGTGAGTGGTTAAAATTTCACCAGGGGACCATACAGGCTCAGTGTTATTGCCACAGTTAGGATTAACTTGGATCCAATTTCGTCACATTTGGTCATGGATCACTTGTAATAACCAATTTTTTTTGTNTTGAATTTTCCCCTTTGTTCCTCTAACCCAGCTCAGTAACAACAGGACCATGGTAATAACGAGAGAATTTTTTACTTTCCTGACTACCTTGTTATTACCAAGTTCCACTGTATAACTGTTTCAGTAATGCTACTAAACAGAAATGTCATAAATAAATCATCATTATCATCATTCATCACGATGGTTTATCAAACGATCACCCAGCATGTGATTGTTACTTTTTTTTGTCATACAAATGATCTTAAAATATTGTTCCAATCTTGGTTCATATTGGCTGACACAGTAGTGAACCTGACTGATATGTATTCCTTGTAAATAAGTAGAGATTACACAGACACTGAGTGATATATGTTATCCAGGATCTACTGTACTATCTATGTCACTGTCAAACACAAACAGTTGAAATAAGAAATACTGTACTGCAACAGCAAAATTTCTTTGGTTATAAAGAAGAAAATTGTAGATTTCACGCAGATAAATTTGCAAATACATATATATCTTATATCTTATATTATGTTATATTAATGAATATTTAAACTAACATGAACCAAATGTGACTTTGTGGATGGTTTTAATTTCACCAGGGGACCATACAGGCTCAGTGTTATTGCCACAGTTAGGATTAACTTGGATCTAATTTCGTCACATTTGATCATGGATCACTTGTAATAACCAATTTTTGTTGTCTATATTCATGCTTACATTTCTGTGTCTTTGTCCATTCTGTCTCACTCTCTCTCTCTCTCACTCTCATTCACACTCAGTCAGTCACTCAGTCTCTCCATCAGTTGAAACAGAGCAAGATGAAATACTTAATCCAATCCTTCTTTCAAGTCCACTCACCTGTATACTGTAATGTAGAATTGTCTTGAAACATAAAACAAAACTAAGAGAGGATAACAGTTTATGTATCTGGATTTTGGATTAGCAATAATTATATAATGTACTGGTTAGCAATAATATGTTTACTGTAGATTGAATATGTTTATGTTAGTATTGTGTGAAATTATGAGAGGTCCTTTATTTTATATGGACTGTTTCATTCACTCATTATTCTTTATATATTATCATTCTTTCATTCAGATAGGCACAACTGTACCTTCATTAATTTTGTGCTTCGTATGTTTTCTCTCGCTCTCTCTTCTTACTGACTTACTTACTCACTCACTCACTCACCACTCACTCACTCACTCACTCACTCACTCACTCACTCACTCACTCACTCACTCACTCACTCGCTCTCTCTCACAAACAGAGAGAGAGAGAGAGAGAGAGAGAGAGAGAAAGAGAGAGAAAGAGAGAGAGAAAGAAAGAAAGAGAGAGATACTTTCACATACATTGCTATGTAATTTGTATACAGTTGTGTCTCGTAAAACCAAATTTTATAGTTCTTGTGTAATTGTTTGGAATATCAAATATTTCCAGGTTATCTAGTCAAGTCATTTACAAAGTAAGAAAAGAGAAAGGTAAAAGCCTTTTATTTACATCTTGACGGACAACTTGGAGACAAATCATTCTCTTCATTTTCATTCTGATCATCAGTAACCACCGATTCTCAATTTTCATGTCAGGATGCAGAAGCATGCATTTCTGGATTATACTGTAAATGAATTTATATATTATATATAAAGTCTTCTCATGCAGTACCATTTATTCGACTAAGCAAGATATCCAGTTTTTTGAAGTCTGGATTAACGGGACACAACTGTAATGAGGGAAAGATACAGACATGATCACATTATAAACTTGTAGTCCTCATTAATATTAGCTTAATCTTTTCAAATCATGTATGGTGGTCTGTCCTTTTTTTTTTTGTTTTCTTTTGCTGATGCTTTATAAACTCTCTTTAGCTTTTTTCCCTCTTTTGATTCTGCTGTAATAAAAGCTTGTGGAAGATGAGGGTAAATTGTATCATCAATAAAGCATATAATGGAATAGTATTACAGAAGCGCTTTAAATTTCAGAATAAAGTCTCAATAAAAGTTTCAGTGAAGTTTTGTTTTCTTCAAATAGATGTGCATTTGTTATGTCATAATGTGTAGTGAGGTTCTAGATCAAGAGAAAAAGTGTTTAGAACTGGATATGAGAGTAGATGTTTTCAAACAAATGTTTAGATTTCCAAGGACAAGGGCATCTTTGAATTTTCCCCTTGTTCCTCTAACTCAGCTCAGTAACAACAGGACCATGGTAATAACGAGAGAATTTTTACTTTCCTGACTTCCTTGTTATTACCAAGTTCCACTGTATAACTGTTTCAGTAATGTTACTAAACAGAAATGCCATAAATAAATCATCATTATCATCATTCATCACGATGGTTTATCAAACGATCACCCAGCATGTGATCGTTACGTTTTTTTTTGTCATACAAATGATCTTAAAATATTGTTCCAATCTTGGTTCATATTGGCTGACACAGTAGTGAACCTGACTGATATGTATTCCTTGTAAATAAGTAGAGATTACACAGGCACTGAGTGATATATGTTATCCAGGATCTACTGTACTATCTATGTCACTGTCAAACACAAACAGTTGAAATAAGAAATACTGCAACAGCAAAATTTCTTCAGTTATGAATAAGAAAAATTGTAGATTTCACTCAGATAAATTTGCACATACATATATATCTTATATATTATATTATGTATATTAATGAATATTTAAACTAACATGAACCAAATGTGACTTTGTGAGTGGTTAAAATTTCACCAGGGGACCATACAGGTTCAGTGTTATTGCCACAGTTAGGATTAACTTGGATCTAATTTCGTCACACTTGGTCATGGATCACTTGTAATAACCAATTTTTGTTGTCTATATTCATGCTTACATTTCTGTGTCTTTGTCCATTCTGTCTCACTCTCTCTTTCTCACTCTCATTCACACTCAGTCAGTCTCTCAATCTCTCCATCAGTTGAAACAGAACAAGATGAAATACTTAATCCAATCCTTCTTTCAAGTCCACTCACCTGTATACTGTAATGTAGAATTGTCCTGAAGCATAAAACAAAACTGAGAGAGGATAACAGTTTATGTACCTGGATTTTGGATTAGCAATGATTATATAATGTACTGGTTAGCAATAATATATCTACTGTAGATTGAATATGTTTGTGTTAGTATTGTGTGACAAATTATGAGAGGTCCTTTATTTTATATAGACTGTTTCACTCACACATTATTCTTTATTTATTCTCATTCTTTCATTCAGAGAGGCACAAATGTACCTTTATAAATTTTATACTTTGTACGGTCTCTCTTGCTCTCTCATTTTACTTACTTATCTACTTATTTTCTTCCTCTCTCTCACTCTGTCTTCTAACTTACTTATTCACCTACTCACTCACTCACTCACTCACTCACTCACTCACTCACTCACTCACTCACTCACTCACTCACTCACTCACTCACTCACTCACTCACTCATTCCCTCACTCACTCATTCACTCACTCACTCACTCACTCACTCACTCACTCACTCACTCACTCACTCACTCACTCACTCACTCACTCACTCACTCACTNAGAGAGAGAGAGAGAGAGAGAGAGAGAGAGAGAGAGAGAGAGAGAGATAGACTTTCCCATAAATTGCTATGTAATTTGTATACAGCTGTGTTTCGTAAAACCAAATTTTATAGTTCTTGTGTAATTGTTTGGAATATCAAATATTTCCAGGTTATCTAGTCAAGTCATTTACAAAGTAAGAAAAGAGAAAGGTAAAAGCCTTTTATTTACATCTTGAAGGACAACTTGGAGACAAATCATTCTCTTCATTTTCATTCTGATCATATCATTCTCTTCATTTTCATTCTGATCATCAGTAACCACCGATGTTCTCAATTTTCATGTCAGGATGCAGAAGCATGCATTTCTGGATTATACTGTAAATGAATTTATATATTATATATAAAGTGTTCTCATGCAGTTCAATTTATTTGACTAAGCATGATATCCAGTTTTTTGAAGTCTGGATTAACGGGACACAACTGTAATGAGGGAAAGATACAGACATTATCACATTATAAACTTGTAGTCCTCACTAATATTAGCTTAATCTTTTCAAATCATGTATGGTGGTCTGTTTTGTTTTTTTTTTGCTGATGCTTTATAAACTCTCTTGAGCTTTTTTCTCTTTTTTTGATTCTGCTGTAATAAAAGCTTGTGGAAGATGAGGGTAAATTGTATCATCAATAAAGCATATTATGGAATAGTATATCAGAAGCGCTTTAAATTTCAGAATAAAGTCTCAATAAAAGTTTCAGTGAAGTTTTGTTTTCTTCAAATAGATGTGCATTTGTTATGTCATAATGTGTAATGAGGTTCTAGATCAAGAGAAAAAGTGTTTAGAACTGGATATGAGAGTAGGTGTTTTCAAACAAAGGTTTAGATTTCCAAGGACAAGGACATCTTTGAATTTTCCCCTTGTTCCTCTAACTCAGCTCAGTATTAACAGGACCATGGTAAGAACGAGACACTTTTTTACTTTCCTGACTTCCTTGTTATTACCAAGTTCCACTGTATAACTGTTGCACTAATGCTACTAAACAGAAATGTCACAAATAAATCATCATTATCATCATTCATCACGATGGTTTATCAAACGATCACCCAGCATGTGATCGTTACGTTTTTTTTTGCCATACAAATGATCTTAAAATATTGTTCCATGATTGGTTCATATTGGCTGACACAGTAGTGAACCTGACTGATATGTATTCCTTGTAAATAAGTAGAGATTACACAGGCACTGAGTGATATATGTTATCCAGGATCTACTGTACTTTCTATGTCACTTTCAAACACAAACAGTTGAAATAAGAAATACTGCAACAGCAAAATTTCTTCAGTTATGAATAAGAAAAATTGTAGATTTCACTCAGATAAATGTGTAAATACATATACTGTATATCTTATATATTATGTCTAGTAATGAATATTTAAAATAATATGAACCAAATGTGACTTTGTGGGTGGTTTAAATTTCACCAGGGGACCATACAGGCTCAGTGTTATTGCCACAGTTAGGATTAATTTGGATCTAATTTCGTCACATTTGGTCATGGATCACTTGTAATAACCAATTTTTGTTGTCTATATTCATGCTTACATTTCTGTGTCTTTGTCCATTCTGTCTCACTCTCTCTCTCTCATTCTCATTCACACTCAGTCAGTCACTCAATCTCTCCATCAGTTGAAACAGAACAAGATGAAATACTTAATCCAATCTTTCTTTCAAGTCCACTCACCTGTATACTGTAATGTAGAATTGTCTTGAAACATAAAACAAAACTAAGAGAGGATAACAGTTTATGTATTTGGATTTTGGATTAGCAATAATTATATAATGTACTGGTTAGCAATAATATATCGACTGTAGATTGAATATGTTTGTGTTAGTATTGTGTGACAAATTATGAGAGGTCCTTTATTTTATATAGACTGTTTCATTCATTCAGTAGTCTTGATTTATTTTCAGTTTTTCATTCAGACAAGTACAACTGTACTTTTATTAATTTTGTACTTTGTTCGTTCTCTCTCACTCTCTCTTCTTACTCACCATACTTACTTACTCTTTCCCTCTCTCTCACTCTGTCTTTTTACTAACTTATTTACCCACTCACTCACTCACTCACTCACTCACTCACTCACTCACTCACTGACTTACTGACTCACTCACTGACTCACTCACTCACTCACTCACTCACTCACTCACTCACACTCACTCACTCACTCACTCACTCACTCACTCACTCACTCACTCACTCACTCTCTCTCACAGAGAGAGAGATAGAGAGAGAGAGAGAGAGAGAGAGAGAGAGAGAGAAAGAAAGAGAGAGAGACTTTCACATACATTGCTATGTAATTTGTATACAGTTGTGTTTCGTTGAACCGAATTTTATAGTTCTTGTGTATTTGTTTGGAATATCAAATATTTCCAGATTATCGAGTCAAGTCATTTATAAAGTAAGAAGAGAGAAAGGTAAAAGCCTTTTATTTACATCTTGACTGGACAACTTGGAGACAAATCATTCTCTTCATTTTCATTCTGATCATCAGTAACCACCGATGTTCTCAATTTTCATGTCTTAATGCAAAAGCATGCATTTCTGGATTATACTGTAAATGAATTTATATATAGATATAAAGTGTTCCCATGCAGTTCCATTTATTCGACTAAGCAAGATATCCAGTTTTTTGAAGTCTGGATTAACGGGACACAACTGTAATGAGGGAAAGATACAGACATGATCACATTATATACTTGTAGTCCTCATTAATATTAGCTTAATATTTTCAAATCATGTATGGTGGTCTTTTTTTTTTTTTTTTTTTNTTTTTTTTTTTTTTTTTTTTTGCTGTTGCTTTTTTTTTTTTTGCTGATGCTTTTTAAACTCTCTTGAGCTTTTTTTCCCTCTTTTGATTCTGCTGTAATAAAAGCTTGTGGAAGATGAGGGTAAATTGTATCATCAATAAAGCATATAATGGAACAGTATATCAGAAGCGCTTTAAATTTCAGAATAAAGTCTCAATAAAAGTTTCAGTGAAGTTTTGTTTTCTTCAAACAGATGTGCATTTGTTATGTCATAATTTGAAATGAGGTTCTAGATCAAGAAAAATACTGTTTAGAACTGGATATGAGAGTAGATGTTTTCAAACAACTGTTTAGATTTCCATAAACACTTGTGACATTTATACAGTGTGATGTACACTATTGACTGTAATGACTTGATTGTGTGTAAGAAATTCTGACACAGACTTGTGGTGATGTTGATGATGATGGTGCTAAACATGAACAATGTAGTGCTATAGTAATGGTAATTGTGGTAATACTATATGCTCCAATAGGATAAAATAAACAACGGTTAAAACAAATGCGAATTGAAGCCCTGTTTAAACTAGACATAAATAATTCACCCCACATACTTCATTTCAATCTGTCTCTACTATAATACAGGTTTTGTAATAGGCATATGTCGTAATACTGTACATGTATCATATGAACTCTTCTAAGCCAGCTACTACTTGTAACAAACATAATAATGAGGTTTATAAGTCTCGTATCCAGGCAAATACCCGCTCACGTGATTTCACACTAAAATTATCCTAGCAGGCCTGATCACCTAGAACTTTCTCAGCTCCCTGGGTAGCACACAGTGCCATTGCCATTTACATGCCCTGATCACTAGCATTCTGACAATGTCTTCCACTGCCTATAGCAAGATACTCATTATACAGATGGATGGATTGAGCAAAATGTGAATGAAATGCTTTTCCAAGACATTTACAACAGAACCATGATCGGAAATCGAACCCAAGACCCCTTGATCTTAAGGCGAACACCTTAACTGTTCTGCCACACAGCTCCACAGCTTATCAACTGTCAATGTTCTATGACAAGATCTGGAATGTAAAAACAAGGTTGTTATTTGTTTAATATCACCTGATACCCATATCATTAAAATACCTGAAATTAATAAGAGCAAACATTATTTCTGAAACACTAAAGTAGTAGCTCGCTCAGATTAGTCTTATGGATACAGTGTAACTCAGGTAAACAGACATCAGTTAGTCTGAAAAAGATGTTTTATCTGATATATACAGTAAGTTCTGAAGTCCTGCTGAGTTTCCTCTATGTTCTTAGTGAAGTCAGTCTGGTGTACATGTAAACCAAACATAAAATACATGTACAAATAACTAAAAAATATTTTATCTGGAAATTTTCTACAATCTGTCATCTGATATTTGCCC
>JAWQUT010001187.1:38522-53068 GCA_033807755.1 Ellobium chinense | reverse complement strand
GGGGGATTTTGAATTTTTTTTATTGGGAGTATCATGCAATTGCATGGTCTGGAGAAAACACTGCAACAATCAATATTTTGTCACCTTGTAATATCCTTATTCTTTAGATCCATGTGGCAAAATCTTGCAACTCTTCCATGGTTTGTTTGGTTTAGGACTAAGAGAGGAGTTAGGGTTTTAAACGAGGTTTGTTATTGTCCAGAGACTCTTCTAAGAGTGTTTTCTTTCTTCCTAACCCTGCCCCTAACAAAAACCCAAGGTATACCTTGGGCAGGGAAATTCCAGGATGTTGGCGAATGGACATAGAATGCTATTAAAAATGAAATGACATTATCCATTATCTCCAACAATCAAAAATATGAAACCAAAGGAAACAAAACATTCAAAACAAGAAAACAAAAAGTGCTGAAAAAAAGAATTCTGACCTTTGTCTCTCCAAATTCACTGTTGACAACCGTAAAATCAAGACCCAGATCTGCAACATCTCCATCATAATGCTTGAGGTATAGCAAGTTTCTATAAGAAAATAATCACATACAAAATAAGATAACATGATAGTGTTACTAAGGCAGAAAAAAAAACAAAAAACCTACAATATTTACAAAACTTTTTTGAATTAAAAATATGTCAGGTCAGTACAAAACTCTATAACTGTGTCTCATTAATGTGGACTCCGTGAAGCTAGGAACCTGGCATTGTATCTGAACGCATTTTTTTCTCTTTATAAATGTCGTTAATAATTTGAAAAATGCTGCTCACTTTCTGACCATGAAACTTTGAAACACATATGTTTATACATGTGGTAGTAAGCTTCATGAATCCCAATGAAATCAAGAGAAGGAGCCATTTGATCAGATTTGCTTATCTTCCGTTATCTGGTCACCAGTTTCATAAGTCTGAAGTAACAGACCTGGTCTGACCAGTGATACCACCTGGCTGTGTAATGAGTCTCCCTTTCACAGTCAGCATTTCTGAGAATCTGCACCTCTCTTAAAATTCCACCAAAGCAAATTTGGCAGAGTTTACATGATAAAGGTGGTCCGGGACCAATACACAGATGTGCCAGAGACATGATTAATGAACTGTAGAACACTAAAGTAAAGAACAGACGCAGGTAAAATATTTAGTTCTTTAAATCTATCAATTTGTAACATTTAATACAAGAAATAAGGGCAAATGAAAATGTCCTCCACAGCCATCAGTTTGATATGACAGAATTCTTTATAAGGGTGTTCTACTGCACTCTTCATATCAATTAGTTTTTATAATTTGCCTACACTGACCAGTAGAAACCATTCAAGATGTGAGTCAGGGAATTTCTTTTTCTTCTCCAGTGTTTGATAAATTTGACCATGCTAAAAGCTCCGTTTAGCCTGCTTCAGAAAATAGGATGGGAGGTCAGTGGGTCCCACATAGTTTACTCTTCAGCGCGGCTTCGTTCCACCAGATCCCCAACTTCTGTCTGGCTTGGGTTGGACAGTCCTGCAGAATGTGTTCTGAAACCTGACTGTCAATGAACTTACAACTTCACCACCGATAGCTCCTCTTAATCATTCCCTTACCTCTGTCTGTTTCTTACCTCCTCAAAACCTGGGTGACGCCTTTGTTCTCGTTCTATCTGAACTCCTCTCATCTCACCTCTCTCTCTCTGTTTTCTTTAGTGAACTCTTTATCGTATCCTTTTAAATTAGCACCCCTATGAAGCCTTAGATCTCTTCCTATGTCTTCTTCTTCCTTATCATTATTATTATTATTCCTGATGAAGGAATTTTCAATTCCGAAAATTTGACATTTTCTTATTGTGTGCTTCTTTTGGTAATTTAAATAAAATTGTATAGTACGACACTGGTAGACGCAATTATATTTTATTTTGTGTGAAACCACCGATACCTGGAAGTGAATGAACTTACTTGTACATGAGTGGGTCCATGGACTGCAGATGATGAATGTCTAAACTGGCATTGGAGGGACTCAGGATCTTGGACAGGAAAAATGTTGCAAATGGTAGCTCCACCAGTAAGTTCTCCAACAGAGCCTGATACAAGAAGAATAAATAAATAAATAAATAAATAAATAAATAAATAAATAAATAAATAAATACGACTTTATTTACCCCGTAGGGAAATTGTTTTACAATGTCATACAGTGTTACACATCTCATTCATAATACAAACACATATAACAATACACATCATACATGTAAATACATAATATTACAAATGAAATACATAAAGTCATTGCTGGTCGCCAGCGGTGCAGCGCCCTGCTCCCCCCAGCTCTAAAGCCAGGTATTCATTTACACCTAAGTCAAGTGAGGAATTGGAAGCGAAGTGTCTTTACCAAGGACACTACAACGTACACCGCCCAGCTCACGAGTCAAACACATAAACCTTAGACTTGAAAATCTTCTGTTTCTGAGTACGACTCACAAACCGCACGGCCACGCTGCCTCCCAATGTGTGTGAATATATCTACAGTTCAGAGGGCTTATCAATAATTTCATGTCCATAAGATCTTTGATTTGATGAGTAATCTTCAATATAGATATAAAAAAAAGGACTTGAGACTTTTTCATTACGATGAGTACAGTTAAGCTCAGATACCTTGAAGTGATGTACTTCGAAATGATGGTTCCTCCTAACAAACCCTGAGGACCCAAATCTATTTTTCTATACTAGTGCTTTTTCACATATTCCTCGAAATTTTGAAAACTTGAACAAGTTGAGGTAGTCCCAAAGAATCTGAGTTATCAGCACTTGACTACAGAAGGAAATGGCTAGGTTATTCACTCAGACACTATTATCCACGAAATTAAGTGAAAAGTACAAAATACAATGTCTTTTTTTCCAGCCACCAGAGATAGCGTTTAAAAGGTCCTCAATTTTCTTGGAAACTTTGTATGTCAGTTTAAGTCTATGAAGTGAAGAACAGAAACATCAAAAAAACATACTACTTCCAACAGGGGCAATAACTCTCTTGGTTTAGTTTTGAATTACTTTACTATGATTGATTTTGTCTTATTCCACACACCCACATTCAAATCAAATAAACTAACTGTGAGACACTGCAAGCAATAAAAATACAATGCGAAGCAACCTACATGTGGATGAAAGAAGACCACCACTGAGAAAATTTCTAGAATATAACTTAGTAGTGAATCCTTGGATAGTTCATGCAGAAGAAAATTCTAGGAGATTCTAAGTGTACTAAGTGTGACAAGCTTCCATCCAGTGCTTTCATTTGTACCAACCTTTCCCAACATCCGACCCAAGAAATAGTAATGGGCTGTAAAATTTTCCACCAACAAGCCGGCCTCAGGGTTAGGGTACAAGGCACGATCTGCAGTGTACTTGAAAAAGCCTCTGTTAGGATCAAAGCCTGTTTTCAGGAGCTCTGACAAAAATTCCCTGAAGATGCCACCTCCATCAATGCCGGCCTCATCTAGACCAGCCATGTTCAGCAGGCTAACACGCATCTTCTTCTTCAGGTTTGGCTCTGGGATTGAGAAGACAATATGTCATTTAGTAAGATACATGTAAAGCAATAAGAGTATCACCACAGAACACGGCAAAGCCACACAATCTAGGAGTATTCAACACTGTTACTCCCAAGCTAACATAGACAAAATATTAGTTACAATAGCATCAATATTGCATGAAGTGAACAATAACATTGACAGTCTTTCAAATAGACATGCACAGACATTGATGTTTTCAAGGCATTATGACAAACTTCATGTAAGAGCTCATGAGAGACTGTTAGGCTTTTTAAAAAACTGAAATGTGCACCACAGAAATTTAACATGCCATTGTTACAAGTATGCCCAACTGCATGTTGATGACTATAAGAATTTTTTTAGTATTAATTATAATTCTGAAAATGAGATCCATGCCTTGGCTCTAAAATTTGATACTGATTTTGTATATTTACCAGTTTTTCTTAGATAAAGGTTCTCATCATAAGACTGTGCCAATTACTATCCTTTATAAAAAGGAAGATCAAAGTGGAAACTCTTTGGATGTCCCAGATAACATGCTACTATGCATACACAGAGTTCAAAGAATGAAAAGCGAGCATGAGTATGCTCACCATTTTCTGGTGAAAGTTTCTCAAAAGCATCCTCATAAATGAAGTTTCTCCTGATGTTGATGGTTATGGAGGGCCCCATGCCAAAATTGGTGAGCTCCCCTTGGTGTTCCTGTTTGTCAGCCATGATCAAGTTCTGGAGAATCTGAAAAAGATAGGCTTCATCTGAGTTTCACTTTCTAAAAACATTTCTCAGAAGAACTGCAAGATCACTTAAATTTGGAACAAAAACCAAGTAGGGAATGGAGAATGGATGTGAAGTGAGTCATCACTGAAAATCCTGTTTATGAAAAATAGTTTAGGGGACAAGGTGTAGTAAAACTTGGCTTGACCAAAGTGGTGGCTCAGTGTGGATATCACAATAGCAGGAAGAAACACTCACAACCAAATGACATACTGTGTAAAAATCCAAGCAGCAAAGAGTCACTGGGATATACTGTGATAGAAAAAGTTGTTTCCATATTCCACAAGTCTGTCTCCCCAGAAAACTGCAGTTGCAAATTACTATATATTTCCACATTCCGAGGCTCTGCTGCAATTTTGCAAATTTCTGCGAATTTAGACATTTTCTGCACATTTGGCACAAATTTTGCCAATTTTGACCAAACAATGCACTTTTTCTGCCATGATTGCAATATTGTGTCAACAGGAACACTGACTTTGTGTTCCATTTCTACTACTTTGTGGCAGTACGTTAATAAGGACTGTGACATAGGGATGAATATAGAAAGTTACACTGCTATTTTTGCAAAATTTGTTTAAACGTTTTTTACCCCCTTTTGCTGGCAAATTTTGCAATTCTAAGTGCAAATTTTTGAGGGTTTGAAATGCAATTTTCCGCCAGGACAGACAAGTATGAAGAACCTATGTCTGAGTACTATGTAAAAGAAGACAATTCTCTTACTGACCTTCACCCTGTCCAAAAATGATACAACGAAAGGCAGTTCTGTTAATATCACAAGGTTTCTGACATCACGATTTGCGAGAGGAGGTGCATCAGTATCTGTGGAGGACCAATGGGATGAGTCAGTAGAAATACAGATACTGATGAGATTTTCACATTTGCTATCAAAATCTACTGAGACAAAGTAGATGTAACATGGGCAAATGTTTCGGACAGCTGAAGCTATTTGTAAGCTTTCTTTAAAAACAAACACTAACTTGGCATACTTTGATTAACATTTTACATGAGCACAATAAATCAATGTAAGCATAATATTTTTAATGTAGGGATGAAAGGGATAGTGAATGTACTGTCACAAAAATTTGAATTACGCCATTCCGTTTTGAAAAAAAACAAATGAAAAATCCTACAGCACATATTAAAACTATTTATTTATTAGCAAATGTGAATACATTTACGTAATAATTTTTCACAAAAAGAACCAGGACTTAATACAAACAAAAACAGACATAAGTAAGTATTCTTCTGTAACTCAGATTCACCTACCCATGTTGGCTTTTGTTAATGATCGGAGAGCTCTAAAGTCCCTCCTGACAAATATGGCGTTCTGGGCTGAGTAGATCTGAGATGGCTGCAAAAATATAACATACACAATATATGTTAACCATCAATTGCAGCATAACAGGTTCTTTGTTTACTCAGTGGTATACTATGCAGATGGCAGCAGTCAACACCAAAGTTTTTGAAGATTAAGACTGCATGTGGGTTTCTGTTCAGTATAAAAGTGCTTTGTGATATTTTTCTACCTGTATGCTGGTCTAAATGCCTCTTTTCCCTGATCTGATTTTCAAGTTTTCCGGAAATGTTCAGCATTCTGCCATCCCTGATATTATCTGCTCTGTGATTAGCTGTATTTTGAGTTATCCTTTCCATTTCTACAAACTGCAGTTTTGTGTCTAAGCATCAATTATGCACACAAACTGTTCATGTCTGACATTTTTACTTGCAATAACTTGTAATGAGACAAACAGCATTAGAAATTTTCTGAAGTCCAGTTTGTTTACAGAACAGTTTCCCATATTAGACATACAAAAATACATCAGTTTCATTGTTGATACTCTGCCAAAGAACATGTGCTGAAGAGTGGTTCAAGCAATGACAGCAACACCAACACCAACAAAATCAACAACAACAACAACAACAACACAAGAACTCATACTCTGTCTGTCCTTATGCTGACATGAGGAGCCAGCCAGTGACCTGTGGGACAAAACTGTCGTCGACTATCTCGACTGTGCAGCTGTCTCACAAGGGTGGATGTCACCTGGTACACAGAAAATATCTTGGGATTATGACAAGGTTTAAACCAACTTCATAAAAAAATCAAGCAGCATTATACGGTCAGTTATTATCTGTAAGTTAACATTTCAATATCAGAGGCCCAATCCTGCATCTATCACAACACATAAATTTAACTGGTGCTTTCTTGTTCCATGGTTGTTCTGTGTTCTAGAAAACACACTGACCCACAAACCGCCAAAATGTGCCAAGATAAGGCTTACAGGATTAGCTTGTTATAAACAAAGGATGCATGACACAATGGCTTTAACACTTCGGTTACTAAACATGTTACCATGAAAGAGTTCAATGGTTTATTTATAAGATGGATTTATATTACTTAACCTCTTCGCTATAATCTTTATGAGCTCCTTAGCTTGTATTTGAGAACAGTTCTTCATCTAGTAAATAGGACATATTGGTACACTGGAGAGGGCACAGTACTGCTACTTTTGGGACCTACATATATGTCATATGTAGAGAAGAGGTTCAGAGAAGCAAAAACCATTACCTTGAAGAGATAAGCCCACTGTCTAGTTTGTTCAGCATTGTCCTCATCACTGCTCCTTTTATCTAAAGCTCCACTTTTTTCAAGGGCCTGAGCAAAGGATAACACAGAAAAGATCAAATTGTCAATGCAGATACTAGTTCACCAGCCATGTCATTGATAAGTCAAGAGTCTACATGATTTCACACATTTTGCAAACAACACTGCTTACAAAATATTTATTCATGTAATGGAATCTCATGAACACCAATTTCAGGAGACTGCTTCAGAAATCTGAATTCATGATACAAATCTAAGGAAGAAATATAAAGCAAGAAACTGGAGCTTTGCAACGAATATGCAAGAAAGATGATGTTAGAAATCAGAGGTTTCTACTATATTATGATTGTGCCTGGGTATACATACCTGCTTATAATCATTGCTGATAGTAATGCGAGAGTCAGGATGCGCAAGTTCTATGATGCCGAGGCAGGTATCTCGCAGGGACCTGCACATTGACACCACTTCATCCAGGGTAAAGGGCATGCTTGTACCTGATGCTGCAAAACGTTAAACAAGAAGATATTAAATCACATGGAAATCAATAATTTAAATGTTCATGATGACTGACACTTGGCATGTAGTCAAGTCCACTGTCAGTGTAGTCTATTAGTAGTTTATCTTATGATGAAGATGCTTATTTGGTACCAGCTCAGTGATATGTGGTTTGTTAAAGGAAGACTGAACCGTCCTACAGACCGTATTAAATCATATGATACCCTACTATTCCAATAAAACAGTCTTTCAAGTGTCTGTCATAATGATATAACACCTCTGCTGGCCCCAGACAACCCACAGGGTTACATTATCCAAAGTCCGAATTGTTACAACCACTGCGCGCGTGGCGGCCATAAGCTTACGTCAAATACGTTCTCGCCACATGGCCAAGCTGTCTAGCCAGTGCTCTGCGGACGGGAGATAGCATGTTGGTATGAATATTTTAATTCCTCTGTGAACAGTAGATATGCCAAATAAAATCATACTGAGGCAATAAAAATGCAGAATACTTTTTCTTGTTTACACTATCAAACTTTACTTTTGAATTTGGAATACCAGAACCTTAATTAAAAGCTGAATAATACATTGTCAGGTAGAGGCGTCTGTACCTGTTGGAACATAAGTGACGTCAGCGTTTTTGCCACAGACTTCTACTGATCGGGGAAGGGGAATAATTCTAGACGCGAGGGCCAAACCCGGTAACTCTAGCTCTCCTTATTGCGTCATATTACATACGCGCACGGTAATAGAACGATGCTCTTTCTTCGCAAAATTGACTCAGTGGGCACCATAGATAATTTTCAGAGAGAAAAAGTATTGAAAAACGGAAAATTATTTTTGATGTGCGTGCTCTACTTTAATGCCAGATTAAGTTTGTCCTATAAAATATAACATAAACTTTGTGATGGAAGATTGAATGAGACTAGCGTTTTGCGAAAGAAAAAAAAAAAAAGACTCCATACTCTGGCAAATCAGATTATTTTGAAAATAAGCCCCCCGTATCAAGATCACATAGGTGAAGTCCAAACACATAATCTCTCCATTAAGAAGCTACTTTCCAGGTCAGACCATAACAATACTGACATGGTCATAGAGCATACAAACCTACTAAAATATCACTTCTATAAAAAAGGAAGAATCTCTGGTTTGAGAAACTCCTCACAAGAAGCCCTTCTACAATCTAATATACAAATGATATTCTATGCTTTATGCTGCCTTTACCTTCTGTATCCCAGTAGAAATCTCCATCATGTAGTGTGAGCAAAGAGTGGTTAAAGAGACAACAAAAGGTGGTCAACAAAGGGACAATGCGCTCGATGTTTACTTTGGTCATGGGCACTCCTTTGGACAGCATGTTCAGTAATGGGGTACTTGACCTGTAAGTAATGAAATAAATACTTTATTATAACTGATTTAGAAAATATCCAAACCACACATGGGCATTTCTCAAACAGCATTTTACACACGATATATGTGAAGGCCTGTGCACTGCTCTGAAATATTAATAAATAATATGTATAAAGGCATTCCCCTTATTCAGTATTTCATAATGATAGCAGGCTTGAACACAGTGTAACAAAGAAGGCATCTCATCAGTACGGTCAACATACAACCTAGAGACAGGCATTCCCTCAAACAACCCATTTCACAACAAACTGCTAAACCTTGCACAAATCTGGAATCTTGATATAATAATCTTGACTAATTATGACACAATGTTTAATAATGAGTGCTATGGCTCATAAAAAAAAATGCTTTCCACTTCAACTGTAACCATTTCTTTAAGTGTTTATATTGTTACTGTGACACAAAAATCCTCAAATCCACAATCTGGTCTTTTCTGTTACTTCATGTGATCAAGGGACTGTCACTCTTATGTTGTTTTGTTAACATGCTCTGCACATGCATGGCTGCTCACCATTCTTCAAGAGCAGCTGACTGAGCACGCTCAAAGCTTATAAACAAAACATGTAAGCCACAATCTGTTGGTCACATGAGAAAATTGGAAATACCTAATTACGATATGGTTTGCTGGACTTCTGCATCATGAAGAATATCAAACCCAGTGAGTCTATGTTTAACTTACCCTGTGACTGTGGGCACTGACACTGTACAACAAACTTCCCACAAGTTTCTCATGAACTGAGGGTTGAATGCCAGAAGGTACAACAACCTGAAGAAATTACATTATCAATCGGTCATTCACTCTTCTTTCAGCTTAACCATATACAGTTCTCTCTGCTGCATGTAATACTGCCTATAAACTTTTATCAAAAACTGCATACTGATTGATATATCGGATATTTTTTACCTTAAAATTCCTAAAATGGTGTTGATTCAGAAACTCTTGAGAATTCACAACGAAATCTTTATGTTTACATGATAAACAGACATCCCAAACATCTGGATCACTAAACTTGTGAAATTTGATTTCCTTGCTTCTCTCAAAGTGGCTCACAATTCAACATTATTTTTTTTTAAAATATCTTTCTCCACACTTTCTTTTTTCCCCTTCATTTAAATTAAAAACAGAATCAAACCAAGTATTCCTGGCTAAAATTTATCTCCACGAGCAGTTTTAAAGGTCATGAGGTTCTAGTTGCTGAGGTATGTCTTCATATATTTATCATAATCCCAATCTTACCTCACTTTATGTGTGGCCATTCTTTGGTTTAGTAGTAAACAATATGCGATGGACGCTAAAGATTCAATGTACTCAGATGCTGGGAGATTCATCAAGCAGTTGAAGATACACTTCACATGAGTCTCAGAGTCGATCAGCCTCATACATTCCAGGCGCAGATTATGTAGATTGCTGAAGCTGTTATCCTGATATCACATGGGCAAAATATATATCAAGAGTAACTTCATTTGTGCTGCGCATAAACAATGACATTCATTTAACCAAAGAGTTTCCTCTTAAACAATTAACCCTTGTAGTGCAGGGTCATTTTATGAAGTCCAGAACTTTTTTATATTCCATTTCACAGATCAAGTCTGACCTAGTTCTACTTCCTTGAAAGTTAAAGAGGCCTGTTATGAAGAAACTGACATTCCATCCATTAACCTCACAAAGCTACTATTATTCAGTACTTTCATGCATTTATTTAAAGTCCTGCATATGTAAGGAGTTAAAAAATATGATGACTAAAATAAAACACAGAAAGTGCAGAGTCCTAAAGTTGCTTTGTATATGTAAAAGTTTTGCAGTTGTACTAAAATAAAATAAGCCGAGAACTACAAGAAACTAGAACTGTAATCAAAATCTTCGTCTTTATTAAAGTTTCAGCATTCCTGTGTACCTAGGTTTAAATTATTTTAATGCAGTTGGAAGGACTTTTAGGTATACATTTTTGGTGTTTTCAGCCATGGTGGCAAACAAAAATAACCATAATGTCCTGATTCTACATTAATCAGCACTGTATTCAGTGGATCTTCACTGATGGAGGAAGCCTATAGGCTGGAATTATGATTTTCAGGCCAGCCGTTGCCATTCATGATATCCAGAACAAATCATCTACATCATGACTTACTAATTCCTCTTCCATTTCTTCCTCTGAGTCTGAGACGTCACCAGGAAGTGTAGCTGACTGCTTGGACTGGGGTAACTGCTGCAGCAATCGTTGTAATAGCTTCATATATGCTGCACAGGTTGAAACATTCATGTTGTCTGCAAAATGAAATGGAACATAATATGCATCATACTGTATAAACTGACTGGTGTAAAAAGCTGTGCCTTTTTCTCACGATAAGCAAGTCTAACTTCAGACACACATAAATGCTTTAAATGAATCTAGAGTTTTTATGCCTTAAAATATATTTGACTGTTATTTCAGATAGTTATATCCATTTCTGTGGAATATTCAGTATCAAATTGAATAACTTGAAAGCAAAGAGAAAAAGCCCAGAATAGCCGGCCAACTCTAAATCATGATCGTTATACACCAGGAAAAAACTGAAACTCTGAAACCATTCCTTTGAATGCAATGAAAGGTATTTTCCAAAACTTAATACTTGTACTTTTGTTGGGAAAATAATTAGTCAGAGATGTATTTCTACATTAACTCATTCAAATCAAAATTGAACTTAAAATCCAAATTTCTTAAAGAGTTACATCATACTTATCTCCTTTATTCTAAGAGTCACATATTATGTTTTCAAAAAAACACCGTTCATAAACATACATGAGAGTCCCTAAGCAAAAAACTAAGAGGAAGCAAAAAAAAAATCCGCAGCAGAGAGATTGAAATAAAAATATGCCAAGACAAGGATGATGCATGGGATGTGTAAGGGTACAAGATAATGATGAGGTGGTATCTTATAAACGCAAACAGTTCCTACCATATACATCAATACAGATGCCAAAGGTCAAGATGCAAATGTCAAAGTAAAATACTGATGGCTTAGGTATTTGTTTCAGCATTACTTCTTTCTCCAGAAAAACACTTGCAGATTTCAAGAAATTACAGCTTGAATCAAACTGATCTGCCAATATAACCAGGAAACATACAGCTGCTATATTGAATCAAATATACCTAATTCCTTGTTAGCCAGCATTAGCACAGATGCCAGCAGCCAGGGGGTATCACCCTTTGCAGCTCTGTTTAATTCTGCAAGATCATCATTGTATGTCCCTGAAGAAAATGCATCTTTTTCAAGCGACTGAGCAGAGCCTGTGGTTCCTTCAATCAGAGTCTGAATGAGTTCCACAAAAGGGAAGGGGTATTTTCCGTAGGCCATTGCAGGCAGCAAGAATAGGGCAATCTGCTCTGAATACTGTTCACACAGAAATGAATTTGTGACTTCCCTCAGGATCACTCGTCTGCAGATAGATAATAATAATAATTATAATAATAAAGGGCATTTACATAGAGTTTCACCCCTGAAGGGCTCACTCAAAGAGCTTTTCAGTCAGATGCACACATACTCAAAAACAAACACATTCCAGCACAAACACATAAGCTTACATGCACAAACACATTCACGCATAAATACACACATACAAACACACTCACAAGCACAAATATACTACCCATACAAATGTGCACTCAAGGAGCAGGAGTCTCAGGTCCTGGGGGGCATGGATTCCAGCTTCTGATACTAAAGATTGTATACAAAGACAGGACTTCCAAACTCCAAGCAGAACGGTGAGGAGTAACAGGGTGGGACAGAGTATTTCCAACAAACTTATTTTGAGTTCTACTTTACATACAGCCATATGTACTCACAAATGCTGCAATCCTCTGGTTACAAATGAATTTGGTGGACACACTGATACTCACAGCTAATCAACACCTTTCTGATCACTTCAACATGAGTAGATACAACTTTCCCTACATATCTATGCTTTGTGCTTAACAAAATACACTTTAAGACATCCTCAACTTCTGACTAAAAGCAACGGTGCTCTAGATTACGATGTAATATCCACACAAAAGCCATTTGTGTAGGGTATTTATTCAAATAATGCTCACTGTGTGGAGAAACAAAGCACATTTATTGCATTGCTTTACCTGAAAGTCTTATCAGGAGAGGAAACAGCAAAACTGACAGGACTCATGATCAGGTCAAAGATGGATTCTGCGACTGGTGTTGGTGGTACTGATGTTTTCTCCAAGCTGGCTGGGACACGGCTGTTCAAAAGTTTACGAAGGCAGGCAAAATAACCTGTAGTTTTGATCAAATATTAAATACTGGTTAATGAGTTAGCTTAGGGAAAATCTAGCAGTAAATAATGAAAACATGACACATCTGACGATTCTAATTTGATGCGCATTGGAATGGTGAAGAGTAACGGCTTTTCATACTGACAAATTTATCAAAGTCTTTACATTTTTCACTTGTCAATTTCTAATACCTCCAAAGCCATTGGTATGATAGTTACTGCTGATGAGGATACAAAGCTCTAAAGGAGAGAGGCTGAAGTAATCAAATCATGCCTGTAACAGGCGATGAACAGGCCTAAACTCATGATATTCTAGACATGTATATAAACTATATCATGTATGTATTTAAGAGTTCCAGAGACATTTTACTGATATTTGTTCTGATTACTCACAGCAGTGGGACAAGGGTATTGTGCATTCGGGAGTACTATAAGTTGCCTCCCATCCCCCCTTCCCCAAACATCACCATCATATTCCATTTTCAATCTGTTTTCTTTCCCATTTTCCCACTGTCTTTTTTCCATATCTCTCTCTTCATCCCTTCTCTTTCTTCCCTCCCTCCCTCCCTTTTTCTCTCTCCCTCTTTGCATCCAAGGGCTTTCCCACATTCATCACAGCCCCGAGTACAGAAGTTTGAGAATTCCCAACAGCACCACTTCTTTCCCCTTCTTACCCATGTCCTCCAGTGAAATAAGGCAGAGTAGTAGCATATAACAATCTCACACCAAACTCATCAAGATTACCCATGACCCTTTTCAAATATTGTAAGTAACATAATACAGCATCTGTGATGTGCCATTTGTGCTGTATTCCAATAACTGCCTCCAAAACTGAACCGTCCTTGCTTACCTCTGATAATTTACAGGAAATATTTTTCGTTGACAATGCCCTATCCCCTGTAACAAAATTTCTGAAAATAAAGCATCCCTAAACTTGCCTCCCTGGCATATAAGAAATCTAGCCAAAAGATTATCTGAGCTAATAATCAGTAATCATGGATGCTTTAATTAAAATCCCAGGCAACAAGTCATACCTCTGCTAACAAGAGACCGTAGAAGTTCAGAAACCAGTTTATCACTGTTCATGTCTTGTCCCAAACCAATGTTGCTGTAGGTGGATGGTGTAAGGAAAATCTCCAACATTCTCATTGGTATTGCAATGGCTGCACTGGTGTTGGCTATCCTATCCAGGTACCTGGGTAAGCAAATAAGTAAATTATTTTAATATTTAATATATCTTCATCCGAGAGTAAACAATTAAGTCTGTCAACAGGAAGTAAACTTGTAATATTCTACAACTCATCCCCCCCCCCCTAATTCCCATTTTACCCTTTTCACCTCGCATCAAATCTGTGAAGTTCTGAAATCTCTCTATANCCTGGGTAAGCAAATAAGTAAATTATTTTAATATTTAATATATCTTCATCCGAGAGTAAACAATTAAGTCTGTCAACAGGAAGTAAACTTGTAACATTCTACAACTCATCCTCCTCCCCCCCCCCATTCCC
>JAWQUT010001187.1:0-31431 GCA_033807755.1 Ellobium chinense | reverse complement strand
GGTTCCCACCACTCCCATACTCCCCCCCTCCACACACACCCCATTGTAGAAAATATGGATGTAGTAAAGACAGCTTAAACTGTACATTCCCCTCGTCATTATAGATGAATATTATTCCCCACCCCTTCTCCCCACTTTTTTGTATGCACTTCCATATATCAGCTGATTTTGCTATAGTTTTTAGTGCTTGTTCTTGTTGAATCATAGATAACTGTTCTTCCTTTTCTTCATCCTAGAGTACAAGTAGGCACTGATAAATTTTCAGAATTGTTAATGCTATGAACTTCCTCAAACCATTCCAGATGAGTTGATGGCAGAGGCAGACAGTGTTGATGTAGCTTTTCTGGTTGTTGGTGATCCTTTGGGGTAAGGAAAGACCCTGGTTTATTTAGACTGAAACTTAGTGAGTGTCCACTGCCTACATTCGGGTGGTGTCATGAAATGAAACTTATGCTAATGAGAAACATTTATAAGTCCCAAAATTATAATTTTGTGAGGTTAGTCCTGTAGATATTGCAGATTACTCTTGATGCAAAACACCTTGAAGCATTCTCTGTATTATGTAATAATCATCCTAGAGTGAAGTTTATCTGACTGTGGCATTAGATATATTGTCTTTGATGAATAATTTTAATCTGGAACTTCATATTCTTTGTTTACAATCTGTCAGTGCCAGACTTGTTTCTACTGCAGCAAAACCACATACATAAAGCATGAATATTTTTCCTCAGGGCAACAACCCATACAGATTTAATCCTTCGAGCTGTAGAGAAAGATATCCCGTACTGTGTAATTCATAATGCCTCAATCATGAATGCAATTGGCTGTTGCGGGTTACAGGTGAGTTAATATCACGTGTAAGGGTAGCCCCAGAATCCTGAGTGCCTATATCCATATTTGCCCAAATGAGAGATTCATGTTTATTTCAGGTCTAATTTTGGACTGATGTGTCTTGAAGTCCAGAAACTCTAGTATGTGCATAAAGTCCAGTTACAGTCAAACCTGTTTATGGTGACCTTTCTTCATGGCTGATAAAGTGATTATCTTAGACGTATGATCACCTTAGGCAGGTTTGGGTTACTAGAAATGAAGTGAACAAAAGTTTTCCCCCTCTTGGTCCCCAAATTCGTTTAACTTGGTTACAGGATTGATGATGTATTTTCTACTTTTACCTGACAGTAACTATGTTACATTTACAATAATCAACAAATTATGCTTTGCATACCAGAGACTTCAAAGCCTTGCTGAGGACCAGGTTTGATAACATCTTCAGTGTCAAAAGTGCACCTGAACGATTTTCCAGTGTTTTTCATCAGTCCCAAAAATTTCCCAATTAGTGGTTTACTAGTTGGCCAAACCAACTTCTTTAAACTTTGGGCAGGCTCAGGAGTGCTCAGTCCTCTGCAGCAAATGTCTTAAGGTGTAGGTGATGATGATGCCAGTAGCTCTTTGATTGTGTACCCACCATCTCTTCCTCTTAGCCATTACTTTTGACTTCACCTGTATGTAATTCCAAATTCTTGCAGTCTTAGGGTCACAGCCTAATAGATTGATATGTCTTGAGATAACAGGTGGTCTTTCAGTAACTTTGCTATACAGGTGGCCACCATACTAGGTTTGACTCTTGACTCTTCATATCAGCCAGTGTAGATTCTGGCCATTGTCGTGCTTGCAGCAGTTGGTTTTGACATCGTCACTGACTAGTTCTTAAACTTACAGAAAAACAGTACCCGTGTATCTTTTCCTTCAAATCAAATTCATAAGTCTTGACCCTTCCTCAGCTTTACAACTATGGTGAAACTGTCTCTATTGTGTTTTGGACGGAAGACTGGGAGCCGGAGAGTTTCTACGACAAAATTGTGGTCAACAGGGAAAGAGGAATGCACACACTTTGTCTCCTGGGTTAGTTTTATTTGATTAAACTTTCTGGCTAGATTTGTTTGCACAGTGTGCGTGAACACACATAATGTTGTACAGATATCATCAAGAAATCTTAAGAGGACCATTTTGAGATTATTTATGCTTGATTTTGAGGACCTCTAACCCCTCAAATCACTTTTCTTGTGTTTACCTAAGATCCTGTGGGGATAAGTGCATATCATCCCCTCTACATGTAGCTGAACATTGGTCACAGAAGTTTAGTTTGACCAACAGTTCAGGTATCCATTACAATGTAAGCTGTCATTTTGCAAGTGATGAAACCTTGCCAGTGTTGCATGATGAACTTTACAATGGAGGTAGAATCTGTTTTAATAGCAAAATGCCTTGCTGTGTGAAGGGACATATCTTTCTGTTGCATGTAGTTTCAGCTTTGTAACTGGTATGCAAGCTGTGTTCTTAACCTGATTTATGTATGGGTCACCAGTGACAACATTAACAGAGGTAGATAAAGACTGCATATATTTTGTGGTCATTTCAGTGATTTTGTCACATGATTGATCAACCCATGATGAGTAGAACTGGACAACTGGAGAGTATAAAAAATTACAGTGCATAGAGGACTATCACATGCGAGCAAAGTTCTCTGGTCTCTGTGTAAAACCCATTGGTAGGTTTGATACTCAGATATGCCCATGCTCTTTAGCTTAATTTTGCATTTCTTCGTGTGAAGGTATTTCAGAACGTCTTTACCTTTTTTCACAGACATTAAGATGAAAGAGCAGACGATTGAAAATCTCATGAAGTAAGTAGAGCATATTTCATGCAAGACTTTCTGACAGTGAGAAAAACTGGCTGTCAAGCTGGATACAGGTTGGAATGAGGAAAAAAAAAGAGTTTACAGTAACAGTAAAAAAAGCCTAATTACCTTTTCCCTTGCTTTGCTGCTTGAAATAGTGAGATATACTTTTTACAGATCAAGACGCTATTAGAAAATGATCTCATGGTGGCCCAACAGTTTATGATGTCACTTGTTTATGTTTTTACTTTTCTTGACTTCCATAATTGGACCAGTCCAATTACAAGTTTTATTTGTGCACTCTGTCCTTTTGGCTAGTTCTGTTTACAAGCATTGGAAAGTGTTTTAGGACTATTTTGATGAATTTATTTGTCAGATGAGCCTAGCATTTAAATAGTCATTCCCACTATTAAGTAATGAACATGAAGGCTTTACTGAGGACAGTAAAGCACTTTGTTGTGGGAATGACGATATGAATTGACCATGTGCATATTTTTTTTTTCAAATGAATATTTCTCATTATTTTTGTGTTTACTCCGCTCACAAGGGGCCGGCCCATTTATGAGCCTCCTCGCTTTCTGAGTGCTAGCCAAGCAGCTCAGCAACTTCTGGACATTGTGGAGAGAAGAGAAAAAGACAAGAAAACAGCTGCTGGTAAGACATTGTTGTCTAATTCATCCTGTCAGGTTTCAAAATCTTCTTTCTGTAACTTGCTGAATCTCAAGTATTTTGTTGTTGCTTTTTCCTTATTCAGAAAGAGCTTAATGTGCCATTGTTTCCTGTGCATAAGATGAAAGCAAAATAGTACATGAAATAGATTTAACTGGTTGTATTTTCTTGCAGTGGTAGAGCCTGGCCTTTCTCAGGAGCAGTCCTTATGTGGGTATGTAATAATACCTGCTGCAAGTCAGAAGTGAGCTTACCAGCTGGTTTGGCCAACCAGTGGGATTCAGGGCAGCAGTTAAAAGCAAAATGTGTGACAGTGTATTTGATTGAATATTGCTTTTAATGCAATTTGCTGTGATGAACATGGGATTTGATGTGTGATCCTAGATCATCCAGAAACATTTTGCTTTCATGTAGTGATTTTTTTTTTTTAATTTATAGTAACTATTATTATCTTAGAGATAAAGTTGAATAAATTATAATAGGTCTATTAATTACATTTTTCCATTTATATAATGCCTTCAGTTGCTGGTATATTTTTGTGAGTCTTAAACTGCATGTTTCATTCTATCTCAACAACAAAGAAGAAAACCCAACAAGCAGCTGACAAATCATCAAACCATTTGGTAACAAAGATTTTACATTGCTGTTATTTGCAGACTTAACACCAGATTCAGTATGTGTTGCCGTGGCCAGGGTGGGTGCAACCGACCAGAAAATTGCCACTGCTACCTTACAAGAAATGACCACCCTGGATATGGGTCCACCTCTGCATTCTTTGGTCATTCCTGGAAACATGCATCCACTGGAGGAACAGATGTTGCAACTGTTTGCTGTCAGTGATCATGTCAAGTCATTCTTGTCAACAGACAACAGATAGCATTTTCTGATGACTTAAAATAAACATTTTTTAATGCTGTAACATAATGTCTGATCATTTATTTATTAAATTATCAGTACAGACTGTTCATATCAGGTAACTCAGAATCGATCTTTGGTTGAGAGGAGGGACATGTATGGATGATTCCCAATTGTAAGGAAGTACTTCCCCCACCCCTTCCCTCCCCAAGTAACTCAAGATCACTATATAAAAATGACAGAGTTCCTCATACAAACCACAAAAATAATACCATTGACATGCTAATAACAGCATTTTTCATTACTGATTTTTAACAGAGATTGTTCATAATCATAGATCCCTGGTAACTAATCACCATTTTGGATAACAATTAATTATTTTATTTCCTTTTGCTAAAAGCCTGGCATTCTATAACATATGCTTGGATTGGGATTAAGGTTTGTGACACCTATTAGAGGGGCAAATCACTCATTGTGTACAACCCTATTAATCCGCTAATACTAAAAATCCCCCTTTTTTTGGGGCCCTGCCAGCCAGTGTTAGGGTGTAGAAATATGTCACTGTGATCTAAATAAAGCATCCAATTTTAAAGTTTCAGGTACAATTTGAGCCTTCTAGATAAAAAAATAAAATGTGTAGGCCTATGTATTCGCACGCAGTCAAAACCAGCCAAATGAAAAACTGGGGACCAAATCAGAATTTGAGGTGACCTTTTTCAAAAGACATCTGTGAAAAATTTTGGGCGTTGACCCCCCCTTTATCTTCCCACTAAAAGATTGGGTAAAAGAAGTACATACTATTACTTCTATGGAAGAAATTTCCCGAAATCACAGTGGTAAATTTAGAATAACACCAAATGTTAATAGGGCCAACAGAAGAAAAACAATAGGTGTCAAAGACCTTAAGGGCAGGGTACAGGTTAGGGGTGAGATTAGGGAAAAGAGAGAGGTTCTTTTGATTCTGTCCAAAGCTCATCAGAGGGCTCTGTATTTTCCCTACCTCGAATCCGAAATCAACCCAATGATTACCACACACCATGGTATCAAGAAAAATGGGGGCAAGTCAGATTTCATGAATATAGGGTGCTTCAATATGAAATGCATGGGTGTTACACGAATACATCTCTTTAGCTTTATTATACATAGTATAATTAAAGCATATTGCATCCATTATCAGCACTCTTCCATGTATGACAGTGAAAGTCTGTTAACAACACTTTGACAAGCCTCCCGAAATGAGAGAGGTGCACTTCAAAATAAAAATTGCTGATGTGACATGCATTAAGTGCCATGCATTCAGACTTAATTTTATTAGGAACGCCACTCTTCAGAGAATGTGTTTCCAAGATTGGTAATTGAAATCAATCTGAGAAACTGCTTAGCCATAAAAGATCATAATGCGAAAAGAAATGTTTTCTTGTTTCCTGTTTTCTGTTATAATAGATTGCCTTCACTATAAAATCACAATATTTGTTCACTTATAGTAGGTTGATTTCTAAATGGAGCTACCTTTGGGTGGTGGAATCGTTACTAAAATACTGTGGGTTTCATGTTGAAATGGCAAAGAGTTAACAGAATTTTATGAAAACTGAGTGACATCCCTCTTTTATCATGCACACAAGAGAACAAAGCAGTGATAAGCAAAAAGGTGTGCTGTGCTTGCTGCAAATTGAAAAAAAAAAAAAAACAGAAAAAAAACAAGAAGGATTGGAACTAGATAAATAAGACCATGATTCCATGTAAAAAAAAAAAATAAATTGAAAAGCACTTTGTTACCAGATTAAATATGTTTATTTTGGTGACAGTTATAACAAAAGTCTAACTGTTGTTATTTTACATACTGCATATAACACACATTATATAATGAGTTATGTCAAATATACTGAAATGAGCAATGGGGGGGGNGGGGGGGGATGAATTAAAGAGCACTCTTCCGTATTTTGTGAGCTTCAAACCATTTATATCAGCTTTCTTGGGTAAAATATTGTGTGTAAAGAAACAGGAAGATGATACTTACTATTCTGCTGCATGTTTGCAATATCAAATCATAAGTTGGCAAGATAAGCATTGCAGATGAAATATGCATATATCACAAGTATCACAGCAGGTCAATATTTCAATCATTTCTCAAAGTCCATAGAATCTGACATAATATTGCAGAGCTGTAGGAATGAAGCCAAATGAATTTGGAGACAATTACTTCAGTTCTTTTCACAGTCATTCCCTTTTTCAAAGAGCTGATACCTTAAACAACACTTAAGACTGCACCAATCAATCATTACCATCAGAAAGCAGACTCTGGCAGCAGATGGATCAATACACGGATCATTTGGATTTGCTTTCATATTTAAAATGTGAGATGTGTTTATTTCCAATTTACCGCAATATTCGGAGGACAGTAACCTTGCAATCTGCGAAGTTTGTGTGAAGTATGACATCCCTTACTTATGAAATTTGGAAAAACAGCGCTTCAATGTGAAACATTAAATTGAATTCAAATTCAAAACTCTCCGTTCTTTTTATATCCCAGGCAGATCTTTAAGACTTGAAATCTACCTAACATGAATCTTTAGTGGATAGAAAGAGTGTCCAGGTAGATCATAAAACACTTTGCTGTGCAGCACCTTTGCACACGTCTGATAACATGTAAACTTCTAATCTTTAGATGTATTTGCATATTCCTCACAGGATATATACATTGTGTGTGAAAAAGTGAAGAAGATCATGGTGTCCAGCAGAACATCAGAAAACATTGACCTGCTTCATCACTTTTGGGGTTTATCCAAATGCGAAATCACAACAGGTGGTAGATTTAGTACCAACATCCTACTTACCTGTCCAGGCAGTGGTTTTATTTAGCGCTCACATTTCATTTTAAAAACTGATCTCTGCACAGATGCATCTTACAGAAATTCATCTTTATAACAAGACACTCATTCTCATGAAATCAGCAACTGAGAAAAACATTTCTTTACCAAAGCCTATTATTCCTTCTAAACTTTTGACAGGCAAATACTGTTTGAGGTACAATATTATATTATATTTTTTCTCTACCAGCTGGTTGGAGTGATAATCAAACACTGAATCTGCCTAGATCTATTTGGTGTATCAATTTTAAATCTGAACAATTGACATGGTTGCATTACTTTCCAATGCTGTTTTAAAGCTCTGACAGACTTAAACTTATGTAGAAACATGCATCTTACACTAAAGAAGATTACAGTATAACATTTCATTCCGGCAGTTAATTCCATCAAACAGACCAATTACTTAAGATGCTAAAGACCTGGGTTAAATTACCAGTTTATTTACGTAGACACAAGAGTAAATAATCCAACTGTTGTTGCAAATACAAGATTAAGCAGTTACCCTGGAGAAAAATTACCTAAAAGCTGAACAATGAAATTTTTATTCAAACACTTAGGTGTCATGACAATTCTTGATTATTACTTGAAGTTGAAGGTTAGAATTCATAAGGTTACATTCTTATAGATGTGTTAACTGAAGTGTGTACACAGATCCATATGAAGCCACTGAGATTCACTTGTTTTCAACCAGAACACTAATCACATGCAACTTAACAGAGGGACGAACTTTTTTCGCCGTAAATGAGTGAGCATTTGTCATTGTTTAACAAAGAGAAGGGGTTAGGGAAAGGGTTGAATTACGGCGAAATCGAGCACACTGTAACAGATCCTGAAATCATATCATTTGCAGTACATAGTTCAAGAATAAGACATAAAACGCCTAATTATGTATGCTAAAACATATCCATGGCTACAGTGTACAGTCCAGCATGAATACTTTGAACATGTGCATGTCAAAAATACAATACAGTCCCTTAAATAAACTATGCAGCCTGAATTTATTTCTCTACACTAGCACTTCAGATATTCTTCAAATTCGGCAAACTCAAACAAGATGGGGTGGCCCCAAGGAATTTGAGCTCTATGTGTCCAACTGTGTATGTCATGCACTTGAATCTAACGATTCGAATTACAGGGGACTGGCTTGAAAATCCATGATGGTAAGTATTTGAGATCATGAAGTGACTTTAACATAGAAATACAGAGCTCAGGATTGAAGCTTTGCAAGGAGATCATGGACAATTTAATTAAGAGGTATTACTGTTTTTTTCTTCAGTGAAGTAGGAAACAGGTTACCCTACAACATAAAATGTCTGTGCAGTAACATTTCTTGTACTGAGTTTTGAAGCATCTACATGTAGCTTTCACTTGCAACATCTTCACGTGATTTCATAAACTGCACAAAGATGAATTAAGAGTTTACATTCACTGGAAAAGAATGCGGATGTGGAGTCATATTTGTTGATTGAAGGAGCTGCAAATCATGAAATTCACAAGTGTTTACCATACATGCATGCACCACCCAAAAATGGTACTGTCGTAAGTCCTGAAAGTCATTTCTGGACATACTGTAGTATTAATCTTGGGTGGCGATATATTCATTTCTAGTGGTTACCCTTCTGATGGAGGAGCATCTCAAGAAACAGTTCTGAACAAAGTCAACATGACAATGTTGCATGGTGCAAACGTTATGTCATCTTGCTTCTCCTTTAAATACTTATCGTTGCTAATGGAAATGGTTGCTAATGATCAGTAATTACAACTTGTGCATGCCTAGAATTAATATGTTAGAATGATTTCCTGTCACATGCTTTACTAAATCAAAAAGCCCGCGTCAGTTTTACAGACTTTCATATCAATAACCATCCAGTCACTGTTACAGAAAAATAGCAATATCGTTCAATTCTTCCACCTGGTTTAGAGTTGGTGGATGGGCTAGGGAGGAAAAAGCACTGTTGGAGTAGTCCCTAAACATTATCATAATCTAGGAACTATCTCACGTGTGCTTTCTCTGCCGAATCCCTCCTTTAATCCTAACCAAGCACTGGACAAGTTCCTGGATATTGCAAAGTTCAAAGAAGTGAGCCTGTTCATGCCATGAAAACAATGAATACTGAGCTAGCTCAACACAACATCCCCATATATGCGGGGCAGTTTTCAGTTGAGAGCACATATAGTGCAACAGAAAAAAATGCATGCAAATACAACTGATCTCTTATCTATCCACGTTGAAATCATTTAGAGTTTAGAGTGGTTTAGAGTTGGCGGATAGGCTATAGAGGAAAAAGCACTATTGGAGTAGGCCCTAGACATTATCATTATCTAGGAACTATCTCATGCGTGCTTTCTTTGCCCAGTCCCTCCTTTAATCCTAACCAAGCACTGGACAAGTCCCTGGATATTGCAAAGTTCATTGAAGAGAGCCTGTTCATGCCATGAATACAATGAGTACTGAGCTAGCTCAACACAACATCCCCATATATGCAGGGCAGTTTTCAGTTGAGAGCACATACAGTACAATAGAACAAAAAATGCATGCAAAACACAACTGATCTCTTATCTATCCACGTTGAAATCATTCTTAAATGAAAGGTGGTTTACCATTTTTAAACCATGGACGGACTGGAGGCTGCTAATTTCAGCACACACTCTCAATAACAAAGCATGATGAAAATGAAACAGAAAAATAACAGCATGAATTCTGGCAGCTAAGGAATAAGTCTTTTATTTCATTGTTTTTTACATCAATGAGGAAAAGCGCTCACAGGGAAAATTAAGTCAGTACTGTAAATCATGTCAGGCAAACATGTCAAAAATCTGGACAAACACAAACATGGATAAAACTAAGCACTCAGGCATAAAATTAAAGAATGACCTCCCACAACAGTACAGAAATGTCATTTTCATGTGAAACACATCACACCAATCAAATCCATCATGTTGATTTCCATACAAATCAAGTTCACAACACAGCACCTCAAACACAAATGTTGCTAATAATGATGCTTGGAAGTTGGATACCAGTGCAGTCAGCTTGCCATAAATCTGCCATTTTACAAACCCTGCATGCACTAACTCTCAGCTTCACAGCAGATGCAAAAAATACTTTCATATCCTCATGGTGGTCTTATAAGTAGATTGTGTCTGTACACATCGAAGGTGCTATCGTAGTAATCCAATAGAAAATCCAATGGAGAAATGAATATCGTATCGTGCTTCCACTTATCAGTTAGGTCCTTCCCTCCAAAGACAAGTCTCCTGAACAGCTTTCTCACATCCACTTGAAAGTACATGATTCTCCAAAATCCTGCTCTAAATCATATCTATTTTTAATTTTCTTATTGTATATGAGTAAGAATATTAGTTTATCAAGTACTGTTATCTTTTTAAAAAAAAAAAAAGTTTGAAAACACCAATAGGGTTGACACAGATATAGACTACTATATGAAGAGCCGTTTAAAAGCGAGCCTATTTGTTAACATTGGTAGGGTAGCATAGCAGGGCACATTTGGGCACATCAGCAAGCAAAGAGTTAATCAATGGTGTGTACTGTCGGTTATCTCAGAAACTGAAAGAGCTTCAAGAGAATAACCCAGACAGAAAGCTAGAGAACGGTACTGTAGGCTCTAGACAAGGATGCCAAAAGGTGAATATAAGCTATTATGGCACTCTTTTTCTGTAAAATGGCAGATATGCCTCTCACACATCCATCTTCGAGTCACACAAAAAGTGACATATTTAATTTACCAAAAAAAAAAGTACTGACATGCATCTCCCCTTCATTCACGCTCCATAGAGAGTACTATATGTAAAACAAAGTAATATTAAAATAAAAGTCAAGCCAAAAGCATCCAATCAAATTCTTCATCTAAACACGCTCAAGTCAACGATGCTAGCATTGATACCTATAAGTAACGGGCAGGATAGTTTGTTCTTTAACATATCACTCATTGCATATTATTGATGGCTACTAATTCTCTTGCTATACATATGAAGTAGGCCTCTCACCCACATACAAAATCAAGATTTCAATGTCACAGAATTACAAACCCATCATCAGCAGTTATCACAGTTTCATTGCATTATCATAATTCTTTACGTTCATTTTTCTTCCTTTTGGATTTGTCTTAACAGAAAACATACTGTGTAAAATAAGAATTTTGGAGGCTCATTTCCTATATCATCTACTTATTTTTCTACAAATATAAGGCCTTTTACTGGGAAAGACAAAAATGTAAGGCATGCACTACTTGCTCAATAAATATTTTGATTTATAATTCATGCCCAGCCCTGCCTATGCTGAATTAGGATGTGATATTATGTGTGGATGAGACTATGGTGAATTAGGGTGAATTCCGTATTGTCCATTAGTATGTTTTAAAGAATGACTGTCAATGTACATTTTCACCTTGTAAAGCACCTAGGGCCCACACTGTGGGGAGTTGGTGCTATAAAAATGTTCTGTTATTATTATTATTATTATTACTAGAGCACTGACTCACCTTTCATTTACAAGTGACATCACATCAAGGAAGCTTCACATTCTTTCAATCCAGACATTTTGCCCCCCAGAAATAACACTGCTGTAAGTCCTTAAAGTCATTTAAGGACTTACGACAATATTATTTCTGGGCAGTGACTTGTAAAACCATACAATCAAAGAATGCAATCCAAACTATAACTTACAAAGTAAACACATGAAACTTAAGTTCATAATAATGTACTAATGCTGCACCAAAACTTGGGACCACCTGAGACATCTGCATACATTCCATATGAGCAAAGATAACAATGGAAGATATAAAAGGATGAAGCAGCATTTCCTCATTTTGTTATTTCTCCAAACAATTTTTCAGCTCCCCAGAATCAGTTATTTTTCCAGTTAATTTTTTTGGATTTTTTTCAGGATGTGAACACAGGGTGAGTCTGCCTATTTTTCAACATAATCTGCAGCAATCCTGCAAGAATAAATGAGATCCAGAAATTCAGATCTTTGATCTGATCTTTTGTCACATGACCCAAGCTTTTCAGGGTTAAGATCAGGAAAGAAAGGAACTTGATTATTTGTTTAAAGTTTGCATACATTCTGTATCTCGGTGGTCTCAAAGGACAACAGGACACTCAAAATTAATTTGCCTTATGAGATATTTAGGGTACATGTCAAGTTATCAAGAGACATATTTTCAAACTAAAACTGAAGTTTTCAACATGGTAATGGACTTATTGGTGAAGTTTAAAACAATGGTGACCTATTTCTCACACTCAAATGTAAAACAACAGGACTGTGTGATATTTTTCAAGTCTACATTCAACTACTCTCACCCTTTACAAGAAGCTACATGTATTTCAATACATACAGGTAATGTCAGGTGGGAATGAACAAGGTGCAGCTTGTATTTGAAGTTTGATGGCAACAAATATGGCATTAAATATCTGATCTGCTATGAGTAACTACAGCAGCAACTTTACCACTACATTCATTCACCAGATTCAGAGAGAGGTATTTTTTTTTAAAAAGGAAGCAAGACATAGTCCTTTATACTACATCTGCACGTCATGATGGCCGGTACTCTTGTGTTATAAGATTTAATCAACACAAAACAACATCCTCTATCTAAAAAAGAGCAGTCCATCAACTTATAAATTTGCTCTTCTCAAACTCACTAACTACTGTGTTATATTGTTCATGCTGTTGTAAAAAGTTTTACAAATCTGGAAATTTGGTACTATTTTGTTCAGAATTTAGAGCCTCAGGAAAACCACATACTGTAATATGATGTACAACTTCATAATAAATATAGCCACTGCAAATTATGAACAATGCATCAGCCCCAGTACAAATGGTGTCAATATTCAGAGTATGTCTTAACTGAACACACAGCACTTGTACGTAAGCCTTAATGTCACCGGTAGCTAGTCTTGATGAAAACAGCATGTCCTCTGAGTCCAGTCACATGTTTTTTCAATAGTTGTCCTGTTTAGATAATTCTTTACAATCACATAATTTCAGCCACTCCTAAAGCATGTTATATTATAAGGCAAATTCTTGCATCAGAATCTTCCAATTGAGACTTGATGCTCCTGTCTTGACAGGCATGAGGATTAGGAACTCACCTTGACTGACGAGCCTCTTGTCTTAATGGGCATTAGGGTCAGGAACAGGGTTATGGTTAGACTTATATTAATATCAGATGGTTGTAGGAGGTGTGAATCTCATTCAAAATTCCTTCTGACCCTGTATCTAAATGAAATACTCATCACATACTTCATGTACACAAATGTGAGTAGAAGTAGTTCACCACCATGAACTATTGTTCAAGACAGGAAAACATTTAAGCTTATTTAATAAAAATGTTAAAGTATTTTACACAGCAACATTATCCGACAGAGCACTGAACTTGTGAGCAGTAGACTGTGCTTCCAATGAAAGAAAATGGAGACTTTAAATTATCATTGAGAAACAAGACTTTCAATTTTTGGGCCTTTCCATGGAACTTATCCAATCAGTTACCAGAAACTTCTTCCATGGAGGATTGGCCAGATTTCATTATTGAATGCTGAAGTCAATACCCACAAGGGGTGTGAAAAAGGGATGTGGCATCATAACTAACAGAACATTCCCATGGAATGGCCAATTTCAGAAGTGCTGTCCTCGGGAGCACAGCTAGTGTACACATTAAATAAACCACATACCCAAATATTGTTAGTCATGCAACACTCCCGTTCCCGACAAGTAATTTAAATATGTTTTACAGGACTGGTACATCACATCAATGATAATGTGCACATATATTCATGTCTAATGCTGTAATCTATCTAATCTCTTGGACTCAATACTAGGGCAAGACATTCTGCAGGCAAATAACCACTTAAGAGACACTCAGTGTAGTGTTTTTATTCTTCAACTCCTTTGTAACACACATAAAAAGCCAAAGGGTTTAGGTCTGTTCTCTGAGGCCTACTGTCCAGGCCATTTTCTTTCCCGTCAAGAATCGGACTACTGCTGACAGAGAATAATGACAGGGTAAAGAGTTTGCTTGTCACTAAGCCTTGGGCTGGTTCTTTTAAGCCATGTTCAATGGTTCATATACCAGGGCCTAGCTATGATGCAATGAGCAAAGTGGAGATTTTATTCTTACTACCAACTCTAACCACTGTTTCCACAGAACACTACTGCGAATAGAGAAAAAATTCAAAACTGTAAAGACGGAATTTTCTTCTCAGTTGGGATGGTTAACCATCATACAACTTGCGCAACTGCAACAACTGTCACACTAGGTCATCACATGTGATTGAAAAATAATACTGACTTCACCATTACTGTAACAGCACTGGCAACCGTTAATAATGAATTTCATAACCTGCTGACCTGAGTGCCACTCACATAAAACTTGTGAATCCTGAAAATAATAACTCAAGATTTTGCTAATCTGAAATGTATTATGCATATGACCTTAAAAAAACTGCCAAGAATGATGTATCACCTACACATAAAATGAATACAATGAGATATACAGTGTTCATTATTGTGTGTTTTTGGCTGTTTACGGAGCATCAAATAATTTGCAGGCTGCCCGGCTACATCTGCTCTAATGAACCCAGAGACTTCAGATATCCTGGAACACATCCAAAATGTAGCAAACATGCGCACAGATCACATAAAACAGATGTGTGAATAAATATCCGCAATAACTTTAGCATAACATTCAGTGTTGCAATATATGAACAACTACAGACAGTAGTTGGGAAATGCATTTTTACACTTTTAATATCTTTCGACAAAGGTCATGTGTTGGCCGTCCTACCTATCAAAACCACTTTTTTGTATTTCCGTGATCTCTACGTCAATACTCATTTCCACACAAAATATTTTTTCCACATTGCAAATACAGTATGCCTTTGGTAAAGTTACAGAAATTTGTAAAATATTTTGTTGAAATAAAAGATATACATTCCAACAGAACCACTCAATTTTTTTCTCAAAAACAGTTTTGGCAAAGATAAGCCTTTTTTTTTGTGAGAATACCTTAATAGTTCAAGAATACTCATATTTCTCCTACTTCATCATTACACTTATGACTTCACTTTCATATCACATGAACAGACAACAGAGATTCTTAAATGAAAGGCTTATACTCCTCCCACTACAATATCGTGCTGCCACACAGTGTGTGGGGAACATAGTGTGTAGTAATAAACATTGCCAGTGGTTTTCAACATGTTGTCTTTTCATTCCCATGAAATATTAATATCTCATCTGGATCAAAAGTTCCGCCCACAGTTGTTGTAAGGGAACAGTGAATGATCTGAGGCTTTTTTCTCTCTTCTGTATTCCATTTCCAATGTCCTCATCAGATGCAGGATTATTTTTAATATCTTGTCTCAGAAATTTTATGGAACCATGAGTCATCATAGAAACAATGCATACCCACTGCTGGTCAGACTAATCCCTCTTCAAGATTCGCTTCAAGATGTTGCACCTCAGTGTTTTTCAAGCACAGCCTATGCTGTTTATGTTTCCTATTTAGAGTTTTCTTGTCAGACATTTGCCTGAAAACCAACATAAACATATGGGGAGTCTCAAAGAAATGTTGGGTGATCATCTTATCTTGTGCTTGATCAGGACCTTTAGATGGAAGACTTTATTCATTTCAGTAATATCTATGCGCTTTCACTTGAATAGTCCAATATAAAACACTATCTGGTACGTGTACATGGGAATTCTAGTGGCTAACATGATAAAATAGATTTTCAAGTGGGAAAGATGCAAACCAAAGAAAAGATCTGTGACTGGTACCCTCAGGTCATAACAGATTCATTTAACCCCATTACTGCCAAATGCAATTACATCAGTGATATGTTAGCGCCAACCTATAGCTAAAAACTTCATTACAGTTGGAAGACTAAAGCTCTTGGTCCTCTCAAATCATTTGCCTGAGCACAAAGCTAATGTGGAAGAGCAAAGAAAGAAAGTGAACCACAAATCTCTCACTAACCTTAGCTTGCCTATACTGAACAAAGTACAGCAAATCAATGCCTACTAGTTGTTACCCTAAGCAGTAATAGTGACCTAGTTACATGAAGATCATCACAGAACATGGCATCAACACCAGGAATGAAGTCCAACTCACAAGACTACAGGCTGAACAAACTTTACAGAATTCACATAAGGTTACATAGAGTAGTGATGGGCAGTTCTGTTTAAGAGTATCCAAAGTCAATAGTTAGCAATTTCAATGTCAGTATCAAAACTTAAGCTGTGGAATTTTTAGACTAGTATAATACTTTAGATGTTAAGAAGTGTCAGTTTGTCCCATCTATATTGTCCTTACAACAGCATCAAAAGGTACTGAAAGTACTGAAGGATATCAAAAAGGACTGACAAGCCTGCCCTGTAAGTGAATTTTGGAATCAAAACAGAATCAATACTTTCAACATTTAGAGCATGAAGGCGGAATATCTCAATGTTGAAAACTTCAGATAGTGACCCACCACTAATAAAGAGTAAGACAACCACTTATATATGCACAGCAGAACTTCAAACTGTGTTTCAATGAAATTATGATGATGCATCATACAGGTTAGAAAATGTGTTGTTTCTAAACTCGTGAAAACTCATCAGGAGTTTTATCAAACATTTAAAGCAGTTATGTGAACTTATCAAATCCGGCATATCAGATCACTTCACAGAGACACTGTTGTGTCTTTACTGTCTCCCTGTTGACTCATTGCAGACTGACGATATATGTATACATGCCCTTCACTGCGCATCAGCCAAGAATTAACTGTGTGCTAAAACGTCATCCTCCATACACACGACTGAGTACTAACTACCAACCGTTCCAACTCTCTCATGCTTTAATGTTGTAGACTATTCTTGGAAATTGTAAAGGTTTAATATAATAAATTCCATGTCATTTGAAAACTGCCCAGTCTCCAGTGAGTTAACTGGACGCAGCCAATTCAACTAAGTCGGTCAGGTACAACATGTTCTGACATCATTCATACAAGGGCTTAGATGTCCCCTTGCTTTATAATTTGGTGTGTCGTGCTGTGCTGGATCTGGCAAGTCCACAGTATCAATTGATGACCATTTTCAATTCTCATGCAGACATGAATTCAAGTTTTTCAAAATGCAGGATGCCTTAGAATGGTTATCAAACAGGCCCTCGGAGGATTCAAAACAAATCAAGAACACTTTCCGTACAACAACAGGTATGGCTCAGTAATAAAAACAAGGTTTGGTTAAAATATGCTTAGAATAGACCATATATCAGTCAAAAGTAACAGTGCGGAGAGCATTGTTCTCTGCAATCTCGAAGGTGGCAATAGCGCCATCATTAAATTTGAAAGACATGCCTCCATCAACAACTAGACAAGCATCCCACATTCTGGAACGAATGGTGATACTGCAAAGAGAGAAAGAGTAACGATATTGGATGACTGAAAGTCTGATAGTAAACAAGAAACAACAGATCTTCAATCAATACTTTTCAAACAAATTTGTAGGGTCTTCTAAACTACACTTAATTGTAGTTCGTATAAAAAATATTTTGCAATATTCATAGGATTGATCTAATCAAACATATCACTCTAAGACTTGCTAATTATTCAGAAGAGTGTTAATTCTGTATAAAGGCTTTTCATGATGTAAGTGTTCAGGTAAAATATTGTAATAATAGTAGAACTGCTTTTATCAGATCATACACATTTCATAGGCTATCCACTACATACTTATGTACTTTGTAAAACATAACTAAACTTGTCTCGGAGAGACATGGAAATGTGCAGTAATCTCTACATCAAACCAAAGGAAAAGATTTGGCACTTACCTCTTGGAAAAGCCACCAGTGCGTGCCACATCAAATACCGCTGAAACAAAATGAAACAGAAAAGGAAAAATAATTTGGCCTTCCTATACTGAATGAGCCGAATGTGGACATCATCAGCTCCCAGCGGTTTTGTTCATGTTACCAACTACTGACTGAGGAGCTCATCAGTTTTCTTCCCTCATTCAATAGCTACTCTTATCAAGATACAAATGTAAGGGTGATTGGCAGGTTAATAACTTATTACACACCCCTCAAAATGAAGTCAGCTTTATCAAATCACCAGTTAATGTGCCAGATCTGCATACTAAAAGTCATTACATGATGCGAACAAAATAGTAGAGTCAGTTTATAAATATCTCTTCATCATGAAGTCACCAAACATAAAATACCAGAGAAAAAAGTGTGATGACCATTACCTGACTGCCAAGCACATTTTTCACAAGACACAAAATAACACTAATAACAGTGCTCATTCTAAGTCTTGTGTCCAGTAAGCATACACAGCTAAAGCGTCCGTCTATACCATTCAAATCAATCTCACTACCCACCATTTCTAATAGGATCCCTTATCGTGTAGGCCATATGAGGTTCACTCGGGTCAAATCGCAAACTGTTGTTGAAAGTCTTCTCAACTTGTTCTGCCATTTCCTCATTATGGACTGGGAAGTTGCAGCCTGATACCTGATTGGCTGGATATTGCAGTGCAATAAATTTGTCAATTGATTAATTTGGCTATACAGTAGCCAGTACCAAAATTTATTGTAGATTTCAAAGATCCTCTTTTAAATTTAAATTCTTGAAATAGATAAAAACACACCAAGCTACATGAGGAAAGGGATGAATCCCAGGCTCACCGAAATGATTAGGTGTCTCTGCCATAAACAGTATTACTGGTGTCATACCAAGATGCATGCAAAGAGTTCTGTGACCCACATGCCATGAGTGGTAATACTAAAAATAAAAAAATAAGGCAAAAAGTTTAGAAGGTGGCCTTATTCAAAATTCCAGCCTTATCCATAATTTTTAGGTCAGTCTACAAGCTAGGTTCATCCTTGAAATCAGACAAATACTGTGAAGGGGTCACTCTGTTGTATGAAACACTATAGCTCTGCAAAGGTATTACGTCTTAAATAATATTTACAAATGAAGTAGTACTCATAATTCATATGCAACCGAACCTCCCAATTTAAGACATCATGTACCAAAGAAAAAATCCACACACTTCTTGCATGTCAAACTTCACTCATGAACGTGAAAATCTTGCAAACTGGATCTTATGTACCAGTTCCCTAAATCAAGAGTTCATGAGCTCCTATTGCATTCAGGCCGTCACATAATGATTACAAAAAATCAACAGGCCTACAGTAATATTAGACATTTTTATCTTATTGTTCTACCATTACATAAATTACTTTAAAATAAAGATCTTAATCTAAAAAAGAAAAACTTTATTGCCCGGTGTTCTTCATCTAGGGCAATATATTAAGGGTTGTATTGAAGTCTCCAGAAAAGGCAACCTGTCCTAAATACCACCAAACAACCACTCCACTAGTCTTACCAATTGAAAGTATTTCTTTGACTGAATTACGTGACAAGTGATTGATGTGGAAGTGCCAAGAACTGGATCCTGTCCCAGTACAAATTGTCACCCCAGAACTTTTCTGTTTCTCCTTGGGTGTTGTGTCTGTTGTTATTTCATAGTAGGAAACCCTGCAGGAGCAAAACACAGACAGGTAATGTATTTCATCAGGAACTAAATGGACGAACAATATAAAATATATCCCATCATTTCACATGAAGATCAATTACTTTCGAATAAAATTATGAAATTTACAGGAGTGGTCAATTTGGCTTTGCTCAGCACATTTTGCGTTATTCATGATTATGAGGAGTGGCAAAGGAAGGTACTTATTTGTTGGAGATATATGGCACTTTTAGTAAGATAGGAATGCAGGCTTCAGAATAGAGCAGGACAGGAAGCATTGGGACCGATAGCCTTATGGCAAGTTCGAGGTGTTAGATCATTTGTGTTGGGGCTGTTATATTACAAGTGAGAACTTCAGTTCAATCCAAAAAATATGGTCCCAGGGCACTCAGAAATGCTTTGCAATTAGGCATGTGTTTCATATTTATGTAATGTAACTTTCACAATGGGCTTAATGCAAAATATAAGAAAATATAAGGATTAGCAAAATATTGTATAATGATGCCAGTTTCATAATAATGATTGTTATAATAAACGATCAAATGTATAATGATGAGTCACTGTGGTATGCTGATGCAACAGACATGAAAGTGAGTAAAGCTGGCCACAGCACTGAGACAAAGATATTGAGCAAAGGTAATTTACACATTCATCCTAATCACCGCCAACAAATTTTCATTATTGTACTAAATAAAACCTCATAGTGTATAGCCTATGGATACTGAAGTCTTTCAGTTCCACATTTAATGATTTCAACCATGCCAAAAGCGTTAACTAAACACCTTTCCCTCCATCTAACTTAAATATTATATACTCTCCAACCAATCCACCCATGATCATGCAAATTGATTACTGTTCTACTTTTGTGCCATCCATATATTCATGTCAAAGATAATGTTGGAGTTGAAGACCCAGATCTGCCAACCCCACAGAAACTAAATCACAAATCAGAGATGTCAAAATTTAGGATTTATCAGGCTCAACCCAAATTACACTCTACACCTAAACAACCGTTCCTCTGAAGACTACATGAAGCACAAAACCATATCGATTTTCTCTGATTTTGTAACAAAAAATACAAATATACAAGACTTTCTCAGATTTTGTAACAAAAAATAGAAAATTACAAAGGACCCAAACTTGCCTGTCACCATCTTGTAATATCCAGGCTTCCACATTTCGTTCATTATACTTCATTATAAGCACATCGCAGAATAGAAATAGGGTATATATGTGAATCCCGGACAGCTCAAGCTGTTTTCAGGAATCCAGGGAAAGAGCCCGAATCTATGACAATCCTGGATTTACTGGAATCATGGGTAAGTTTGGAGGTCCTGACAACAAGCTCTACTTCACTGACTTCAGTCCACTATGCAACTGGAATGTCAAGAAGAAAATGCTAGAGCAAGAAAGTATAACTTTACTTTAGGATGCAATTCCCACAGCTGCGAACTATAGCTCTAGTTACCAGTTTAGGAACCTACCTGGAGGATAAGGACTCTCCAATAAATACTTCATTCAGTGCTAAACAAGGCAGCCTCCTTGCTGGGTATCGAACCTTCTCTGGTTTGCGTGGCCGCAAGACTCTGACTTGCTCATCCTCTGCTATATGTTCTGTGAATCGATGCTCCGGGGCTATCAACTGCTGATCGTGGAGTTCAATAGGGTCATCGTTGATATGTCTCCCTGACATGGTCACCTGGATGCGTTGTCGCCATTTCCATCTGATTCAGGAGTGCAGCAAATTTTAAAACTACAAATTTTCTTCTCAAATGCCAATGCTTTGTTCACTAAATGTTGTCTTCAAACAGATATATTTATCTTAAATACATTTAACATCAAGCTATTCTGATTGTCGACTCTCACAGCCATACATCTTTCACCAAGCCTTACTTAAGAGTTATGTGTGTTTCACATGCACTTAAAAATAATTGTATCCCACATCTTGTAACTGAACTTCTATAAAAATAATAATAGATATAACAGAACTGACCACTGAAGGACTGGAAAAATCCACCACGTGAAACAGGTGACCAGCTTTAACAAGTGGACATGTTAAAAGAGCTTAAATATTATACATGTACTTATATAGCAAAATGACGCAGAAGACTTGTACCTAGGCAAGCTCATTTATGCTATCATAAACTGTGCAGGCCAGATCACTCAGTGACTTTCTTAACTCCATTGAAACCATACAGTGCTACTGCCATTTAACAGGCACAGTACACCATCATTCAAACAATAACTTTCTCTTCCTAAGCAAAATACTCATTTTACACAAGAGTGGACTGAGGATAATGTCGAAGATATACTTTTCCAACAAATTTATTGGTTCAGCATAGGCACAGCACGAATCAAAATTATGACCTTTTGATTATGAGTGAAAAAAGCCTACATATATATCCCAACTTCAACTATGTCCAGTATCGTACACAAAGATTCTGCAACTTTGCTCTCAGATTGTTCTGAGCTAGTGTTTGCCTCTTTCGTCAATCACCTTACTTATTCGTTCAAGATTTTTCACAATGTCTCAGTTTAATCAGTCAAGCAAAGACCCATGAGCTTCTCACACAGCACTGTAACTCACAATATATCAACACTTTCATCACAATATTAATACGGTACTTTCATCACAATCTCAACATTTTCATGAACAATTGTGAACCTGGATATTCTGAAATAGTTGCAAGTCTCACACTTACCCAAACTCCCCAGCCAGTAACCTCTTCAGAGCACTGCCAAACTTGAATGCTGCATAGTCCCTCTTTGGTAGACACAAATGGCCCTCAGATCTATCCAGTGGGAAAATATCATGTGTGTTCAGTTATCGAAAAAGTACTTCATATTCTCAGGATGGACTAACATTTTTCAATCAAACAAGAGTGCACCCAGTTTCCCTCTCAACCCTGATGATACATGTTATAACAAATTTTTAATTCATTCACTGGAGAAAGAATCATGTGGTGCTACTTCTTTTGTTCCTCTGACAAAAAAAAACAACAAAAAAACTCAAAAACAAGTGAGAACATTAAGCTTCTTTATATCTTTTCAGTGGTGAAAATCCTGGGGAAATTTTCAATCTTCCAGTGCAGCTCATGTTTATAGTAACATGATATGTCATGTTGATTCATAGACAATGAAAAGTGTTACTTTTGGTTTAACCCAATTCAAAGATAGTAGTATCTATATCCCTGCTTCAACACTTTGTGATCCCTAAGCAATATTCCTTTATAAATCAAAACAGCTGTTCTTTCAACCCAACACACAGCATACAAGCGGCTCATGAAAATGAGAAGCTTACTGAATTTCATTTTCCCTGATGCTTTGTACCTTTCAGGATCCGTGTTAATTCCAATAAGGGGCTTGCTAGTGTTCAGGAACTTGTTGGCAGCAAGTAAATAGGTGCCGTCTCCACCTGCAGTAAACACAACATCTGCCCAATCTATAACACTTTGGTTCAAGCTGAATCTCTGGACCACTCGGGTTTCTATATTAGATTTCCTGGAAGGGTTTGTAAAAAGTTAGAGGGCTTATCATGCACACAAGTCACTACAATAAAGAAATGCCGAAATGTTAAGAACAGGAGAGTAAAAAAACAAGCGGGTAAGCAGAGTTAAGCTCTACAAATTAACAAAACAACACTATGGATGTTTCAGTGTATGTGCCTTCCTCAGCTACAACGAACAACATGCATAACAAACAAACAAGTAAATACACAAACAAAAAACAAAAGAAAAATAGACTAAAAACTGAAAAAACTTAATAAAAAGCAAAACAGGTGGAAAGTAAACAACTATCCCGTAATGGTCACACTAAACAATTGGAACAAAACAGTTAGGAGGAGGAGAGAGTGAGAGCTGCCAAGAATGGATAGACGTATATGATTGGCTATCGGTGAGATAGGCCCTCCCACCAGCAGCAAATAAAGGGACCAAGGAAAAGAATGGGAAGGAAAAGGGAAAAGATACAAGTCAATGCATACATATTTATATTACCAATTAGGTAACCTATATTAATGACACAGATCTCAATAGATACAGAATTTCATCTCACATGGATAACATATTCTTGTATTTTTATAGAAAAAGATATGAAGCAATATACCAGGCTGAAATGTGTTGTCAATGGATGGGAGTTTTGATTCTGCTTGACAAGGTTGCTTGTTATGGGACAGGAAAGAAACTGTGCAATCATTTATTCTGTGCTTTTAAGTAACACTCTCCTGTTGGTAAGAACACTTCTATATCTAGATTTGAGAATTTCATGGCTTTCAAATAGGATCACACAATTATCACTGACACCACAAGTACAGAATTTATGCAATGTTTCTATGTCAGTATCCATAATAAAACTAAATCTACTTACTGAAGTTCTGCTTTTACCACATCTAATGCAGCATAGTGCTTTTTGTGGCGTTCAAGTAGTCCATTGTAATCTGAATCTTTTGAATCCAGCTGTGAATGAAGCAGAACGATTAACACTGACAATATGACTATCAATTGGACCTTACAAATTTGCTTGGATTATGAGATACTTTTGTGGGGGTTCAAAAAAGTCTACCTTCATTATAGAATCATGATGACACTCATATCAGTCACTGTGGTTGATGAAAGTCAGCTTCACAAACTGCTATGTCATAGTTAAGACAGTTGTATTATGGGAACATGTATACTGAGTAGTCTTTTCACTTTGTGATGCTCTAGCCTTCTTTGAGATGGTTGTGCAACGATATAAACTATTTTCTCTAAAACATTTATAGTAAAAGTGCACTTTAGCTGCCACCCTCCCCCTCCCTCAAGTAGTGCTGGACAGGTATCAATATTGAATATTCCAAATTATATACTTCATGGGGCATCAGCACTGGCTGTAAAGCATCAAGTAGTCTCACACAATATTAATACAATCCTAATTTTTATTCTGCTGGAATAAAGCTGAATATACATATGTGGCTGTTCTGGGGCTGTTGGGCTGTCCAGGCAGTTTTCAGTTACTTGACCGACTCGTAACAAATTATGAGCTCACTTACTGACATGACATAATGAACCTTCTAGTCCTTTTATAGGTCATTTTAGAGGACACTATTACTCACGCTTAACATTTATTTTACTGCTAAAGCTAAAGCTATTGCACCCAGTCTGACACTATTACTCATGCTTAACATTTATTTTACCCAGTCTGCCAGAGAACAGTCTAGGCCCTAAGACATATTTAGCATAGATGTTATGGGAGGGTGAATTAAAGGGAATACATTCAGGAAGAAATTTCGGCTATCTCTAACGACAGCACCGATGATACAGTTCATTTAGTCATAGACAAGTCATGGAATCGGTGCTGTCGTTAGAGAAGGCCAAAATTTCTTCTGGAGAAAACACACTTGGCAACTTAAAAGGTTTTTTTTCTTTTGGTTCTTGAAGTAGGAAAGGTGATAAGATGAAGGAAGATGTATAAAAGTGTGAAGCTAATTTGGCTGCAAGCTAAACTAACTCAATACATTATTGAAAATACTAGACGTCTAGCCAATACTCGATACTGATACCCCAAAAAGTTTTATTTAAGTTTTTAGGATTGAGTACTCAATATCAATACCTGTCAGCATTCCTTGGAGGGAGGAGGGTATAGTGCACTTTAACCATATTTATTACATAGTTCACTCACATATTCCCTGAATTCATCATCAGACATTCCTTCACAAATCTGTCTCTCAAATTCATATCTGGTCATTTTGGTAAGGATTGCTGCTCGTCTGGGTTGAAATATTGGTTCTACATCCTCTCCAAGGTTCAAGCTTTGACCACTGCGTTTGGACTGGGCCATATCTAGTCTGTAGCTGCTTTGGCATCTTATTGGGAATGTGACATATGCTTCAGGCTTCCACCATAGAGGAAGTTCAGTGTGCACAGCAGTGTTCACTACAGAGGGAGAATGGGAACCGCTAGTCGAGCTCTGTGGAGCCCGCTTTGGTATGCATAGAACTCGCAAAATTATGCTACGCATAGTCTGTTATGCAGCTATTTGACACAAGCACAAACTTGCCGGATTAGGGATTTATTTAGGCGGAGAGTATCAAAACATGTTTCTGCAACAGGACAAGGTTGAAAATGGGTTTGTTTGTATGGGGAGCAGACATTTTCTGAGAAAAGAAAAGTTACATTCTAATTTATTTTCGTAGTCACCTGAATCCAATACTGACTGTTCTAATCAGAGTTCATAATTGCATATAATTAGGACATATTGGTCAGCTACTCATTTAGCTGTCATGATATGGTGATGATTATTTGCGAAACTTACACAGGAAATAACAAAATTGTAGCTTTGCACTATACAGCCACGACACAGCTGTGTGTGTGCCGACTGTGTCGGTACCTTGAATCGTGGCATGTTCATCTGTTAGTTTTGCCACCTAGTCTAGGTTTAGTACGTACATTTGAAATGTTACCTTTGCATTCTGGAGACAAATACCGGCCTACATCAAAAATAAAGGAAAAAATAGCAGGTTGGATCAGGTAATAATGTGTGACCGGTGTAGTGTGATGTCAGGTAGAGTGTCATGGCTATCTCTAACGACAGCACCGCAACGATGATACAGTTCATTTAGTCATAGACAGGTCATGGACTAAATCGATATTTCGACTAAATCTGTGCTGTTGTTAGAGAAAGCCCTCATAGTCATGACCGTCATTAGTGTCATGGATATCATTGTGAACGTGATTGGCAGTGGCCATGGTGGTATTGCCTCACTGTGTAAGTTGCCAGCTCACTACGTTACTTAATTTCAGCCAGGCATATCTATCATGCAGGATAAACCAATACCCACATCAGTCATAGGCAATGGTTAGAATTAGATCTGGCTCTCACACCACAAGGGTTAGAGTGACTGTACCAGTCATCGGCATAGACCAGTCATCGGCGTACTATAGAGTTTTGGCCTCTGAACAGCAAAACTTCACGAAACTTTCGCTCAGCTGTGAGAAAACTCAATCCGTCCGCTATATTTGTGTGATGACGTCACGTGCTCGTAGCAGACGGTGACTTTTGTTTGTTTGCAGACGATATATTCTTTCTAGTGACAGCTAGGACGTTGCCGATCATTGTGTTCGAGGAAAATCGAAAATATCTTTAAAACTACCGAATATTTGCCGGTAAGTTTCGTACAAAGGGTAGAAAAATATGTCATCTGTGGTAAATACCGAAACTTTAGCTTGAATATTAATATTAAATTATTGCATTGAAAAAAAAATGTTTTTCTACCCTTACCTTCCCACCAGACCCATGTTCGGCGGTCGGAGACTGGAGAGTGTCCGTCTCATGTGACACTTTCTTTGTGAGCACCGTATTTACCATTACAAAATATCCCAATGGAGCCGTCATTGCTTTTTTTCCGAAAGTATATTGCATGACGTAAATAAGTTAATTCCTGTAAATTTGAGCAAAGGGGTTTTTAGAAACGCTCAATATATTTCCCCCAATCCATGGCATTCGCTGCTTTTTAATAAAACATATTTTTGTTTGCATTATTTGCGCGATCAGTAAGGGTTTGTGGAGTTGAAATCATTAACAAAGTTCATAAAATATAAATTCATGTAATATGATCTATTTTATGTCCGTATGATTATAAAGTCTGCCCCTTCAACTTTATTTTATTATATTTATTTCTTAAAGTTCAAAGGATATCGTGTTGACATTGGTGATTGGAGTTAATATTTCTTTGTGAACTGGCTACATCTCCTCAACTGTTATGCAAACTCAACAACTGCTGCCGTCCTTATTGTCGTAAATGAGGAGAAGGGAAGGTTTGGTGTTTGTTGTCTGTTGATGTTGATGTAGATGAAGATGAAGAGGGGCGGGAAGGCAAGCTTGGCTATGGGCTTTAGCCTAACTGGAACCTCAACGGGTCAGTAGTTGGTATGAACAGACGTCAGGAACGCAGCTGTGTAGAGTGGACGACATCAAAGTTTAATCACAAATAGTGCAGATAGAACATTTTAATTTCAGTCACAGCTTCCAGACTACCAGCCGGCCTGATGGGGGAGAATGCATGATGAGCCTCGAAGGAGCCAGAATCGAGCTCGACTGCGTTGAGGCATAGACTCCGACTAAAGCCAGACTTGTACTCAAAACCAGACTAACTCAAGGGGAAATTGGTGTGAAATATAACATGGTTACGCGGACATATTGGAGAGCTACTACTTTTGATGCACAACTTTGGCACTGATATGGAAAAAAATGGACAATGAGTGAAAGGTTAATGGACGCTGGCAGGGTAGTTGTGCAAGTTACATCAACATGTCATACATCAAATTGTACGGTATAGCAAGATAAAGAAGTTGTACAGATCATCCCAAGTCATTAGAAAAATCATAATCAAAAAACATGATCTAAAGGTGCTGCGAGGCAGCTTACCTACTTCTGTTGCACAACATTAAGTGCCAATAACTCCGTGAAGAAATAACTGTATGTCATAAATAATAGTGCAAATGATTTGTCTCGTACAGATGCTTAACTGACGTAAGTTTGATGGATGTAGCTTTAGTGGTTACTGAGAGAATTACGGTTGAGTGCTGGCATGAAAGCACAAATTTACTACATTATGCACCACCAGCACCTTTCCAAGTTCATATACCCACCACCCTTTGCTGTCCCTAGGCCATCCCTTTCTTGCACACAACAATTGAACAGATCAACATGGACATTTATTCTCAGTTGTTTTATGTTAATTATGTTCTTGAATGAATTTTTGTGTGTTTTTTTTTTTTCATTGTTTTTGACAAGGCAAAAGATGCAACAAGTTGTAAATAATCAGGGTTGAAAATTATAATGAACGGTCCCTGGTATATTTGTTCCTTGACCGCCCGCAAATTTCTTCCGTTCTCATAATAATGGCGGCTCAGTGCGCATCGGCCTTTGATTGGTAGTACTTACCTGAGCATAACTTTGCAAATAATGAACACAGTCAAGCAAAAACTGGCAAGTGTGCCTAACTTTTATTGCATTTTATGATGTTTAAACTAGTAATCGCGCGCAAGTCCTGGATTTTGTTTCAAAGCATATGCCGATGACTGGTAGCGTTTGGCCCCAAAATGACCCAGATCGCACTGCTATTCAAAAACGATATTTTAAATAATATCTGTGTAGAAAGAATGCCAGTAACCTCACAGTTTTAGGAGCAAGGATTAATACTGTTATAAAATCTAGGGTAAAGATATTCATGTCTTACTCTGTTTGCTGGAGATAAAAAAGAGATGTTAAAATACGCCGATGACTGGTACAGTCACTCTAGGTAAGAGTATTTATTTTCAGTTGCCTGCTATATTAGTACTAACTTACTAGACTAGGTCTAGACTAGAGTCTAAGCTTATTCAGATAACTGGTGTGGGTAATTTGAAATTTATGTATGTTTATCAAAGTAATATTTCCGAAGTTGAAGAATCTACACAGTAATATTCTACTTACTGTTTGTGTCTTTTTTGAGGGAGAGAGTTTCTTTTCACTTATAATTATAAATGTTGCTTGATGTAATTATTAATTAGGGCATTACTCTAATAAAAGCCGTCCCATACGAATTTTCTTTTGAAAAGTAAATTAGTGTCGTTCAAGTTTAATAAGTTAACAAATGCCCCCTCAGAACAAGACGGCAAAATAACCACTCTACCTAATGGCTAATATAAGGCAAATTGTGCTTTGATATTTTATCAGCACACAAAACAAATGGTTTGTCTTTATTTTAGTTTATTAAAATTGAAATAGAAAATAAACTTCTGGAGTCATTATAATCATCTGAGCAGAAGGAGTCACTATCAGTCATTCAGTGGTCTCACCTGACTGTTATTGAAATTACAGCAGTCCTTTCGCACATTGAGAGTTACGCATAATATTATGTTGCTGTTACTAAGCTTGAACCTGTGGCAGCAGTTTGGGAAAAGAGATCGCTGATCCCTGGTGGTTGCACATCACATCTGCAGTCAGCAAAAGTTTTTTGGAATAAACCATTCAAAACTGCAGTTAAATTTACAGAGGCTTACATGAACAGATCATTGATGGTATGTAAATCCAGTAGTATTCGGCATCTGCAATCCATGCAGCGCCCTTGTTGTATGACCTACTACCTAGTGTTGAGTGCCTTATCATTTCACCTTGCTGCTTCTACAGTTGTGGGACAGCCAAAATGAAAAAAAATATTTGATCCTAACTTAGGATATCAGTAAGAGTGTTTGATGCTCACTTTACAAGGGTTATATTCATTTAGGATTGGAGTAGAGAACCACCTACAGAGGCCCTCATTCTTAGATGGATTAGAGATGCCTGAGTTTACTTCATCATAAAAACTGTTCGCAAACGTTTTTAAATCCTTGAACTGTGGCAAGAACCATCTCTTTCACTTCAGTAATGACTGTTTGATGATTTCAGAGAGTTAAGAGCACTGATGATGAGACCAGCTAATAAACTCATGACAGCAAGCAACACTACACATCACTCTACCAGCTGAATCCATCTACTGCTAGCAGTGTGGTGCCTCATGCTAAATGAATATGAGCAGTTCTTAATTAGTCTGCAAAAGACTGTACTTTCACTAACACTAACATCAGGTACTTCTTATCTTTGCAGGTTAATATTTTCAGAGAAAACTTCCCGACGACTTCTAGGCTTCCTACTATTGAATTTGTCATTTGCTTTCGTAGAGTTGGCTTATGGCATCTGGACAAACAGCCTGGGTCTCATTTCAGACTCATNGAGTTAAGCGCAGTTTCTTGAACGGCAACATGTTTGTGGTCAGTGTGTTAGTGACGTTGATGGTTATGATAACCACAACTGTGATGATAACCATGATACAGTAAATAAAATTCTGATCTTCTTATAAATTATATACTTTGGGCATTTTTAATTCACACCTAATGCACCAGTACTAACCTGGACATTTTAAAACATTTTTTTCAAAGTTTAACATCAGTTTGGACTTGCAGTCTGTTTTCCTGGTAAACTATCGGCTTATACTGCCGTGTCGACAAATATAACTGACCTGTCAACAGAAAAAATTGAGAATCAATTCTTCATACAAAAAAAAAAAACAGACATGACACAGGACAGAGAAATGAATGTATTGGCTAAAAAGAAGAAATGCCTTAGCTAGTCCTTAGTTGTAGCTATAAAACCATGTAGTGGGCAACAAATATTACCAATTAAAAAAACAATGTGAACTGATTTAATTATTATGATATAGACTACCTAAATCTACAGTACAAATAAAGTATAATAATATCCAGTGGATGGGGTTTTATAGACCTGATCTACTACTGAAGATTTAAGATTGACTGTGTCAAGCTGTACCACTACTGACAAGCTCAAAGTTTGAAATAATGTAGTACCAAGAAATGGAGTTGGTCAATTTTACCACACTTATCACTTTTACTTGCATTTACAAAACTAACAAATTTCTTTTTTATTTAAACAAGCACTCCATCCCTGTGCTTTGTTTTCGTAACATTACAAATAAAAAAGCCCGCCCCTCCCTCTCTCTCTCTCTCTCTTATTCAATGGTTGTTTTCTGGTCACGCATAAATTGATCAATCCTATGTTTAATATGGGTCGAAACCTGAATTGGTGATCACTTTTTGTGACACAATCATAAAATTTCAGAATAGATATTTACAATCCAAACTTGGTGTGTCACATTCTTTAAGTACTCCTCTTTAATAATTTATAACTACCTTTGACCAACCCTTTCAGATTTTCATATTATGAGACACTTTTGTTTTGATGGAAGTATGTTACATAAACACCGTCACAGGATAAAACAACATAACAGCTCTGAATATGGAGGAAAGAATTGTC
>JAWQUT010001186.1:13244-41839 GCA_033807755.1 Ellobium chinense | reverse complement strand
CTGGAACAGTCTCCTTGTGGTCTGGGTGGTGTTTGTGCTCGGTACAATGCTGGCCACTTGCTTCAGGTGAAAGTGGTTGGATTGGTAGATGGGAAAGGCAACTTCTTAGCATTTGTGCTGGAAACTGGTGCCTGATATCAGATGACTTGATATAAACATTATTGATTATCTTGCCAAATAGACCAGTCGCTTAAAAAGGCATTTTTTACGAAGCCAAACCAGCAGCGGAAGCCTCGGTATTTACTTTGACAAAAGTCGTCTTTGATATCAGTGCTGCACGTGAATCAGCCGATGCAGTTGTTAGAATCCATTTCTCCATTCTCGGACCCATCCTCAGCTCAGGTAGGTAGGTCAAATACAAATCATCCCATACCTCTGTGAGAGCTTTATAACACGTCTAAACAGTCTGCAGTAATAAATAATCCCAAACAATGATTTACATATAACACGACATAACACCTTGAGGAATAGACTATAACCAATTATTGTCATTGTAAAAAAATAAATATATATTATTGGGCGACGGGACACAAATATTGTTACGGAACAGAAAATTAAGATTTTATGAGAAGAGAAAAGTTGACTGCCCCGCGACAAACGATAGAGGTGCGGAGTTCATTCTAACAAAACTGAGATGAAAAAGAACAAAATTTCGTTTCAAAATACCCTGATTTTACAAATAGTTTGAATATTCAGTTTATACGGTTTTCAACATGTTCAGAATACGGACATAAAAGGGTGAAAACGAACGGACAGAAAAAAGATTCTTTCCCAGGAGGGAAGTGGAAATAACAAATGAACACAAGTTCCACAGAACCATTAATAACCTGTTTATTGTCCCAAGTCATGGTATTTACTGAAATTTATGGGCTTTAAGTGAACTTGTTATTATTGTGCTGATCAGTGTGTAAAAAATGCAACACCAAAAACACAACAATAGTGCACAATATAATCAAATATCCTTACTTTGTGTTGCTGGTGCACAATATAATCAAATATCCTTACTTTGTGTTGCTGGACGCTGTTTTGGCAGCTGGGGTATGAGAAAAGTTGTGTACACGAATAAGGTGTAAGCTCTTTCACTAAGACAAATATCCGTGAGCCTAAATCAGCATCTTTGATGACAGTGCACAATAATATTCAAGCCATCCATACTCTGAGCTGTTTTGGTGGTAGTCTAGCAACTGGGGTATGAGAAAAGGTGCGCACACGTACAGCCTATGAACCCATTCATTAGAGCGAAAATCCATGAACGTAAATCAGCATCTTTGATGATAGCGCACAATATATTTAAGCCATCGGCACGATGTGCTGTCGGGCAATAGTCTGGCAGCTGGGGGATGAAAAAAGGTGTGCACACGGTACCGCCTATAAACACTTTTTAGTGAGAAGGTCCATTAACCTACAGCAGCATCTTTGATGATAGTGTACACTATATTTAAGCCATCTCTGTCCTTTATGCTGTTGGACGATGGTCTGACAACTGGCGGATGAGAAAAGTGCACACGGACAGTGTATGCGCTCATTCATTAGTGCGAAAATACATGAACCTAAAAAAGCATCACTGATGATAGTGCACAATATATTTAAGCCATCCGTACGCTGTGCTGTTGGGCGATGGTCTGGCAACTGGGGTATGAGAAAAGCTGTGCACACGAAAAAGTAAAAAAAAACATTCGTTGCACCTTCTCACTGTGAAACAAACTTCCGACTGGCAGCACCATTTCTAACACCCATCTTCAGCTAGATCTAGATCCACACCAAAAGCGACGGAGGTGTGATGTTGTGGGATGCGAAAATATCCAAATATTCTCAATACTGCAACGGCAGTCCCCAGTAACATGGCTAAATGGACAATGTAGCTTATCAAATTTGAGTTCATTAGCCTGTTTAGGCGCTAACTAGTTTCGGAGAAGATTCTTCGGCTTTTAATACGATGACGTGCTATATATAAAACTGCCGAGCATTTTATCAGTGTGTTACCCCCACAAGTTTAGTCACCTTCTATCCCAATCGTCGAACAGTACCATTAAAATTATTGCAGGTTTACTTGCAGATTGCTAACTGATATCCATCCTCACCCCCAATAAACACACAATCAAACTGGTTATATACATATTTTGACCATACTTTAGAGTGCAAGTCATCTGGCATCAGGAGCTGACTATCAAGCGCTTACGTTTTTTTTGTTTTTTGTTTTTCTCATTTACCAATCTGACCACTTTTACCTGGAGCTTGTCGTCAGCTTTATACTGGGCATAAACACCTCAGATCACATGGAGAGTGTTCCAGGCCTGGTCCAGCCTGTTGGTTCTAAGATCCTCACACGGCGGAGTGGCGGACGGTCTGGTAAAAGGGCACCATCCATGAGGGTAGTATGGGCTTGATGGGCTTGGCTTTCTACTCGCTCCTTCCGAAGTGTGGGTGTGTTTGTGACAGGGTAGAGAGGCTGCATTCTCGGTCTTGGGCCTTGAGAGTGTCGGTGCTACTTCCTTTACCTGCTGGTCTGTCGGTCAGACTCACTGTCTGTTAGTCTGTGCGTTTGACTTCTTGTCTATCCCATCCTGGTCTTCTATTTTTTTAATCATTAAAATAACAAATAAAACCAAAAAAAAAACAAAAAAAAAAACAACTCAGTAAAGCTAAGAATCAAGGTAAGAAGAATGAACAGGTGGTAGAGCTTTGCAAAATAACAAGACAACACGTTGTTTTGTGATTTTGTAAATCTTTATGTACTTGTTCATTCTCTTACCAATGTTTCCATTCACTTTCTTGTTAAAAGAAAAAAAAATTCTAGTCACGCCTTGTTTTGTAAATCTGTGATCTTCTTTAACCTTTTCCCGCTCACCTCTGATCTTCCGCGCTCACCTCTTACCTTTCCCGTTCACCTCTTACCTTTCCCGGTAACCTCTGACCTTTCCCTTCACCTGTGTCTCCGTGCGCTGCTTACGTTTCCTTTTCCTGTGCTCTTTGTTCGTCGCTGATATAGCAAGGGAGAGCAAGTGCAATCCGCCTCTATGATTGTTATGCCACAGATGTGACTTGCAGACAGTCATTTTCTCCTCCATGATGGTAAGGGCAAGTCTACATCTAAGACGAGTGTCATATCTGTGATATACCATAGAGGTGGGTAGTACTTAGTCTACTGTGCCATACCAGCTACAAACAGCAGTAGAACTTCGCAACCTCAAATCCCATGCCCTTGAGCAAGTAACATTATTATCGGTAATGTTGTGGTTCCAAGTACCCTATAATCACTATAAACATTTTACTTAAATTTTTACTACCCACAAACTCTAACATCTTATGGATTCGCAGTTTCGAACTGTGGCCGTATACATACTCCTTACGTAAACTTGCATACTGCGGTAGCTACAGGAAACGCCAAAACATTATTAGTGTTTCCCATAGTTACCGGTGGATGCATGTTTATACGCAAGGACTACGCATATCGACGGTCTTCGCATAAAGCTGGCCAGACTGACTGTATGTCATAATATAAATGTGGCTAGTCCTATGTGAAGATCGACGATAATATGGTCACTGATATCCAGGAATTCGAAACTATGAGGTTCTATTGCATTGTCCTTTATTCTCTCTTGGAACTATTATACTCTTTTGTTTCGTACCCCTTCCTTGCCTTTTTCTACATCCTCTTCATTATTATTATTCTTTACTCCGTTATTTACTTTGTTTTTTCCATTTCCTATTCTTAGGAGCCATTCATCTGCTGCTCTTCTAGCTTATCACTCTTGATAGTCGTGTTCCTTCCTCCTCCTCCTCCTCCTCCCCCTCGGCTACTCTTTTTCTCTTCTCTATATCCTCTTAAATGTCCCACCTTTCCTCTCCTTCCCTTTTCCATCTCCCTTGTTGATCTGCATTCTTCTTTCAATAGCTCTCACTTTTCTAATATAGTAGAAAACGGCTAAAAGGAAATCCGTGACACCAAAGCGGTTTAAACAGATACCATTTAAACATAGAAGCCTAAACAAGAACAAAATAAATAAGGCTTCTGATTTTCTTTCGTTTAAGCAGTAGTCTACCTTTAGCTGAACCTTTTTTCTTCTTTATACATATTTTTTGTTGCTATTTTCCTCCCATTTTTCCTTGTGACACAGTCGGGTAAATATAGCAGCTGAAATGTTATTTGTAACTCGTCATGAAATTTAGCTTAACAAGAGCCGTGAGCTCCAACGACTCAAAATAATTCAATGGTGGGTATTCGGTTCACACTGTGGGCATTTGTTTTAAAATAAGGAACATAAGAATATTGTCTACCCACAACAAATTTACTATTACTCACGTTTTTGCCTATTCAAACTTCAATAAATAAATAGACCTCCTTACAAAGGCAGAGTGTAAATAGCAGATACGCCCCTGAGCGACGTGGACGAATATACGAACGAAGAGACACATTAGACCCGCAGAACAGGGCATTACGGAAGAGATGGTGCGCTTAGACCAGGAAGACATTCTGAAATGTTATGGACACATACAAATAGTCTGAGAAGGAAGAAAATGACCGCACCATATACATACAGAGAATGAAAGAAATGGGAATATTACAGAAATTGACTTGTTCTAATAAGGAAAACTAGCGTGGTTACAGTGGCAGCTAGATGGTGAATGCAGTAAGCAGTTATTCTCAGCTACCGAAGAGGAGGATTGAGCAACTATGGGAATACTTTTTTAGCATTGAAACCAGGTCCTGATCCTGAACGAAGGCCTCTCGGCGCAGTCGAACATCGTCCATGAAATATAGGCACCCAGGACATGGTACAAGAGATGTTAACGGGATGTGAGGGAGGAGGATAGAAAGGAAGTGTCTTCATAAAAAAGACCAACGGGGCATAGTGAAGCCAGATGGGTGATACTGACAGCAAGCAGAGCAACGCTTGGTTGCCACAGAAAAGATTGAGCCACCAGATAGATCCTAAACTCTCGGACGCGCAAGTCGAGGCGACAGAAAATCTTCAGAGGAGATACTTCTTAATAAGTGCTTGGCCCTGACACTTCCTGACACTCCAAATGGACCTGGCCATACAAGGGCACTGACTACCAGTTGCCCTTCTGTTGACAGCTTTCCTCTGTTTACATGGAAGCCGGGTCCTAAGCAACACAACGAAAGCATTTCTATACAATATGTCTTTAATACAATGCAACGTAAGTGACACACGCGTTTCCTTGGTAAGGGCACTGTCAGTGTGTCGGCCCTCAAACCCATCATTCGACAGGCCAGAGTTGCCTTTATGTAGAGCATCTGCGTCCCACACATTTTGCTACATGTCCAGTTCATCATCATTGTATCTTCCAATACAAGGCTTACAATGTTCTTATTTAGTTGAGTCGTGTAGTCTGTAAATAAATCTCACAGTATTGACCTGATATGTTCATCTGACTCTGTCATAAAGTAATAGATTTCTGTCTTATTTCGCAGAGTGCATGAACGAAACACAGCTCAGCTGCTGCCCACAACTCCATCGCTGTTGGTTCTAAGTGAATACCACTGAATTACGTAAATGTGCTGAGGAGCTACATCTTTGACTGCGCCATTGCCTTCAACGCAAAATTCTACTGCGCTGATATCGGCAGTACAGACTCCCACTGTGATATACTGTCTTCATCACTGATCTCTACTGCACTGGTGCCTTTATCGCCGACCTCCACTGCACTGGTGCCTTCTTCATGACCTTCACTGTACGGGTGTCTTCTCACAGACCTCGACTGCAAGAGTGTTTTCATCACCGACCTTCGCTGCACTGGTACCCTCATTACAGACCTCCATTGCACAGATAATTTCATCAATGACCTTCACTACACTGGTGCCTTCACCAAAGACCTTCACTGCAGTAATGCCTTCTTCACAAAATTGGAATAAGCTCCTGTTTGGTCGCATCCACGGTGTCGCAACTGTACAAAGGAACCTATGGTCAGTAAACTTGGTATTCATTTTTATGTGTTATTATTACAGATGATAATAATGATAGTAACGATGACAATTTATAGGTGATCCCTATAAGATTTGATGATTGGATGTGTGGCGTTGGGCGGTCCTTGCAGCCGGGAATACACTAGTTTGGGTACTTCTTATTTAACGTCTCGGAGGCATTTTATTTTTATTTTTTAAAAAAAGAACAATGACTTGATTAATTTCAATTTAAAGGTACCAGGCCGAAATTGGCGTTGCAAAACATGTATTTTTATCGGCTGCGCTTGTCTGCTCTTGTTGTGTGCCTTCAACTAGTTTTAACTTTCTGTTAATGAGATAGGTGTAACCACTTTCCTGGTGGATTGTTTTGGTCACGTGGCGACGCTGATACATCTCCGCGACTAATGTACCATTTTGCTCTTTGACATGCAATATTGTGTGTCAAATATAAAGAGAATTGCAGCAGAGTTGCACTCCAAGGTACGTTCAAGGCAAACCGATCTTGGATCATCTGTTTGCTTTAAGTATGCTTCGGTGTGCAACTCTGCTGCAGCTCTCTTTAGATCTGACATTGAAAATTGCAAGCAAAATAGCAGAAATGTATCCATTGCGCACGGTGATGTATCACACTTGTCACCCATTGACTACGGAGAAAGCGCTGCATAGACATCATTAATGAGCGGACTGCGAGCTGTATTAAGCCACATGACATTGATATGTGATTATCTTTGATTGATTATTCGTAGAAGACTGTTTTCCTTTCACAGATGAAGCAAGATGAAAAAGGCTTGAATCAATTATTGAGCGTAAATAGTTCCAATGACAGCAGTTATCCAGAATCTTCGGTAAGTGTTATTTTGATTGTCATTCCATCGAACAATGTTCCCTTTTAAGTTCCTTGAAATAAAAATACTAGAAGTAATAGAAGGATCAGACAGAAACCTAAAAGTAATGTTTTGATCATATCATTCAGTCGTCTGGATATTTATCCTTATTTATCGGTCTGAGTCTGAGGATTCCCTCATGAAAGTTGTTGTTCCTAATCCTTTTTATTTTTTTTTCTTTAGCAGTCTCCTACATTTTGTCATTTGGTTGAAGTCCATCGGAGAACAGGATGACGCCTTGGCCCTTCAACCTCCACTGACTCAACACTTTAAGACGAACAAGCTGCTGCTTGGTAACAAGGCAGGATGGTTTCCACTACACTGGTGTCTTCATCACCCACCTCCAGTGCACTGGTAGCCTCTTCACTGACCTCTCCTGCACCGGTGCCTTCACCACCAACTTCTTCCACTGCACTGATGATTTCATCAATGACCTCCACGACACAGATGCCTAGACCAAAGATTTTCACTTCACTGTTGCTCTCTTCACAAAACTGCAGTGAGACCCTCTGTTGTCGCACCCACAATGTCACATCTTTGTAAGGAACCTAAGGTCAGTAAATTTGGTACTAACTTTACACGTTGTTTTTATTACTGATGGTAGTAATGGTAATAATCATGGCAACCTCTAGCTGTTGCCTGTAAGATCAGAAGATTTGATGTGTCACTGTAATGTTGCGCGGCCCTTAAGCCGGGAATACACTAGTTTGATATCACTGGGTCTTTATTATTTAACGTCTCAAACGCAGTGAGGTGCCTAGACTGCTTTCTGTATTTCATTTTACAAGAATACTAATTGATAACGGTTGATTAATCTCAACTTGGAGCTACCCCATAGGATACACATCCAAGCCGATCCTGGCTCTGAAACCCTTGTTAAATTACGGGTTAGTTTTTGCTGTTCTTGTGGGCTTCTTGCATTTTTTGGGTTTCTTTTTTTGCTCTCTACTAATGAGATACGTATGGCACTTTCGCTTGTGGGTCGCTTTTGTCACCTGGTGAGGTAATTAAACTCTATAACTCATATACCATATTTGCCGGTTGACATTCACTCTTTTATGTCAAGTATAAAGAAAATTGCATCCGAGTTGCACTCCAAGGTATGTTCAGGGCAACCATGATTTTCAATCAGTTTGCCTTGAGCATGCCTTAGTGTGTAACTCAACTGCAGTTCTCTTTAGATCTGACATTGAAAACTGCACGCCAAAGTGCACGATCAGCCATTGCGCACGGTAATGCATAACACTTGTCACAGGAATATATGGGAAAACGCTGTGTAGACATCATTAGTGAGCGGACTGTGATCTGTATGACGCAAGAAGACATGTGATTAAAATATTTTGGATTGGTTGTTCGTACAAGTTTGTTTTCCTTTCACAGATAAACCACAGTATAAAAGACTTGAATCAGCCAAAGAACATGAATATTTCCATTCCCAGCAGTCAATCAGAATCTCTGGTAAGTGTTGATTTGATCGTGATTTCATTGAGGAATGTTTCGTTTAAATTCTTAAACTCTAGAGGTAAAGTACTTATAAGCCAGAAACATTAAATCAGTGTTTTAAGCATAACATTCGGTTGTCTCAATATATATCGATATTTATCGGTTTGAGTTTTGATTCCCTCAAGGAGGTTATTGTTCCCTTTATTTTTTGTCGTTCATTTCCATATTTTCTGTCCTTGCATTGCAGTTCACAAGAAAACAAGATGATCTCATGGCTCCTTTGCCTCCACTGATGCGACGCCATTGGCAGCCTTCCACATACTCGTAAACCTCAGCATTTCAAGATGATCAGTGAAACAGAAAATTACCTGTAAGCAGTTTTTTAAACTCCTCATCTCTCTTCCTGTGTTTCTCTGTCTAGTATCTCATTCTCTCTTTTTCTCTCTCACTACCTCTCTCCCTCACTACCTCTCTCCCTCCCCACCTCTCTCCCTCCCCCTCCCCTTCTCTCTCTTGTTGATTTCCAAACCAGGGTATCCAACGGACAACTTTCTCTTTTGAAATCGTTATTATGGTCATATTAGTAAATATATCGTAACAAAATGTTTTCTTAAATGAAAGAAGATCCTTTAATTGCATCATGCTTATCTAGAAATGAATTGGTCTTTATTTTCCACCCAACGACTTTCGAAATCAACAATGTTGCCTGTCGAATCCATGAATTCTGTACCACGAAGTCCGTTGTCTTTGTCTGCATGATCACAATTTCCAGTTCAAAATTTTTCGGCTACTTCTAGTTCTCTTCAGAGTTTCTGTGTTCTTGGAAAGTATCGTAAGGAAATTCCAGCACAGAAGAGTCAATGAAATTCAGACGCGGGCTCTCAGGGAGTCAGAGATTGCCTTACTTACGCGGAAAAAGCACTTACTCCAGATGGATGCCTCAAAAAAGGTGCAGTTGTCAGCTACTGCGGAACAATGAAATATTGTCTAATAGAGTCCGCAAAAAGCTCTGATTTTCTGGATATGACACACAACTTTGTTCTTGAGGAACACAGTTTTTTTTAGGAATTCCCTATCCATTGACATCAAAGATTTGGATTTTCCTGCAGTAGTTACACTACACGAGCCAAGCAAATTGAGAAAGTTCTTCGTGAGACATTGAGCATTTATCTTTGTGCTGTGTATTTCGTGTCTTCACAAATTAATGTTGTGGCCACTTGTATTAGGACCATGCGTGTCCAGTCCGTCTCGTCGTTAACATGAAAAAAGTTGTTTACAAAGTTATTTCTTTCTGTTTTCGAAAGTATTTTTTTTATATTCTTCTAACTTGTCATGCCCATAGAAAGCTCACGATCAAACCGCCTAAGTTTTAGCAGGTTTGATCATTTAGGATGACCCACAGATTTTAGGAAGTTTACAGGAGAAGGAAAACTTGATCCATTTCCAAACCGCAGGTCCCATGGTCTCAAATTTTCGTACGCCTATACTTTTGCATTTAGATGGTGCTTAATTTCTCTTCCTGACACTTAATTAGAAATATATTTTAGGTAATTTGCAGTTTTGCTGACTCGACATACTCTTCAGCTAGTTTTGTCAAATGCATATATATCTCCACTTCCTTACTAGCAAGCAAGCCTGTTTATTCAAATTTGAACGTGGTTCGGATTGTTTCCTTCTCCCATAAAATTTCAAATAATCAGTTTTGCAAGGTTTTCATCATTTGGCCTACGCTTGGACTAAAAACCAACTCTTCTTTGTTGTCTTAGGATTCGATCCTATCGGATTCGAAGCGGCACATAATGGTGTAATCGTGACATAGGAATACCTTTGTGCCTTTTTACGATGACGTCATGACGAGCCATCAGTTTTGTTCGAAAGCAAAAGAGAAGACTTAAAATACGTCCCGACTTAATGATGCGAAGTGGGTTAGTCCAGTGGGTTAGTCCAGAGGGTTAGTGTTTTTTACGATAATGGCAGTGATACTGCAGATGGTTATTTGCTGTCATTGTTATTCTACCTTGACGAATCATCAGAGTAGTGAGGCCATGTGGTATGTGAATAATGTGCTCATGATCTGAATCATAACCCCCTGTATAGTCCGCCTAAGTTTTAGAACTTTATAAAAAGACATAGGGACTTAAAAAGAGAGAACGAAAGACTGAAAACGAAAGGCAGGCCGAGAGAAGTGTCTTTTTTGTTTGAGCATTTCGGCGACTAACAATGCCTTTGTATACATTTTCTTTGTAATTTGTGGAGATAAATACACCATGTTCACTTGTGCATATGAATGTATGATGAATGAGATGTACATCATTGTATTTGCAACGTAAAACAATCATCATTTAATTTCTTCTTCTTTGTCTTCACTATTTTTCAGAATATGATTCAAGATCTTTTGCTGAGGGTCAATGGTCAAACACCTAGTGATGTGCTTGGAGACAAGCCCCCAGCTTTGTAGGTCTTTGTAGGGGCACTGTGACCATGGATCTCGTTTTCAGCTGCGTTTCAGGAATGTCTGTAGGATTGATGACAATAAGAAGTTCTAGATGGTTGATGCGTCTCAGAGCGGGTCAACGCATGTATCGTCACCAACCAGTGTGTTCCAGAGCCCCAGCTACCTCTGATTCTGCCATGACAGTCTTGGCCTTCCAGAGAGCAAGAAGAAGGGACAAACAATAATTTAGTTCTTGAATCAAAGACACCCAAATTACTGTAATAATAATAATAATAATAATAATGCGGTTTATAAGTCTCATATCCAGGCTAATGCCCGCTCATACGACTTCACACTATTATTACCCCAGCAGGCCTGATCACTCTAGAACTTTCTCGACTCCCTGGGGAGCATAGAGTGCCGCTGCCATTTATAGGCGCTGATCACTAGCATTCTGACAATATCTTCTACTGCCTATAGCCAGGTACCCATTTTACAGACGGGTGGACTGAGGAAAATGTGAATGAAATGCTTTCCCAAGGCACTTACAACATGACCATGGTCGGGAATCGAACTCAGGACCTTTAGATCTTGAGTCCAACGCCGTAACCATTAGGCTGTTTCACTAGTAGGACCTCACAACTTCGAACCCACAGCTTCGAACCCACAACTTCGAACCCACAACTTCGAACCCACAACTTCGAACCCACAACTTCGAACCCCACAACTTCGAACCCCACTTCCACACAACTTCGAACCCCACTTTCAATCTTGTGTGATGGTGATGGTGGTGATGGTGGATGAAATAATAGTAGTAATAGTAGTAGTAGTAGAAGTAGATGAAGAAGAAATAGTAATAATAATAATGATAATAATAATACTGAGGTTTATAAGTCGCAAATATCCTTATTAATGCTCGCATACGCAGTTTCTCGGTTTAACAATAATAATGTCTAAAGGCTACAACGAAAAATCTCCCTCACCTGACCTCCGAATACACATTTAGCCAAATGCGAATTCTGATTAATTGGTTTGTATCAATCGCTGCACGCTATGTTCGGTCCTTAAGTGTGTGCTTGAGGGTTAAGAAAACAAAAGTTTTGACGCGTGTAAAGTAATAAAAATGTGACACTGAGCTTTCGAAGAGATTTTTTTAAAAAATACGACGTCATGAAAAGAAACTTGCAGGACGTACACACCATGGATTTATTTCATTTCAAACATTTCAGATGGATAATTTGATTATATAATCCCTAGAGACATGTTTGCTATAGGAACCAACTTAAATTTAAAACAACGCCAACAATTTTCGATCAAAATGTATTACCTGTCCTTTCATTTATCCACTGACAGTTTGGATAAAGTACTACCACCATAATCAAAGACGCTCCCAATGTAAAGAAAAAAGTTAATAAAATATTACCAAAGCGCTAACAACGAAATTTTTATATAAAGTTTTGTTCCGTTGTCCCCATAATGACTCTAAAAAAGAATGTCTGAAAGGGAAAAGTTTGATGGGCTGATGACATCAGACAAGGGACATCTGCATGACCTTGAATTTATATACTGTATCTCGAAATTATGATTGCTTTGGTTTAGTCCCAAAAGGTGAGATCATTTTATTCTGTGGGCGGTCTTTTGGAGATTCTATGCAATGGTGGTTCGGTCTCTAAGCAAGCCACGATGGCTGTGACTGATGGAGAGGAGCTAGAAAAGTGTGCGCTGGCTGACTTGCGTGTAATGTCTGCTATAATTACAGCTTTGGCTCATTTGAATGGCTTTACAACAAAACGCTTTAAAGGTGTATGGGAGTTTGTGGCAAAAGAGACCAGATTATATAGTAAGCTGTTAACAAAAGCTGTGAAATGTAAAAGCAAAAAAAATTAAAGGAGAGATGTTGTTCCACGTTTCAAGGAAATATGTGTGTATACTAAATACTCCAACTGCTACCTAAAGTGGGCCAAATAAGCTAAAAAATCAAATTGGTGGATAACGCATTTTGTCCGAAAACCCTAAGTTCATGTACTACCAAACATACCACCGTTGAGTCTTGTCACATTTTCCACTAACACAGGGCTGTTGATTGAAATGTTCCATTAAAAAGCTACGTATTATTTGAAACCTTGAAAGGTGGCCGCCATTTGGCCGAACTGCCACTTGCAGTGTAATGCAGTGTATCCAAATTTTCAAACTCAGGTCCAGCAGGTGCGCACTATTCCCCGCGCGGCTAACAAGCAGCAAAAAAAGAAAAAAAACATGAACTGGTATGCTAGGATTCGAGTTTGTGAGGCCCTACAGTATTTCTATTACATTACACTTGCCTGAATATTTTCAATAAAATTGATTGATGAGGGACGGGAGTAGGGTTGGGAGAATGTGCGGACTTGTAGAAGACCAGTCAAAATGTTTTGTTGATTGGTAGGGCTGATGGGAAGTTGTTTGTTGTTCTTTATCATGTGGTTGTGTGAATTATATGTATGTTACTGTTAGACTGCATGGAAAGAATGTGTTCAAGCTATAAAATAAGCTTTGAGCAAAGTGAAAGGAAAAATAAACCACTACTTTTTAATGTAAATCATCGCATGGATGCAATACCACAAGGAAACCGAAATGCAAAGTTTTTAAGAGAACAGTAAATTTTTAGTGTCTCATTTTGTAAAACTGCACTTGGCAATCAAGTCGTCTGAAGTAAGCTCTACTGATAATTGTCGTTCAAATTAAAGATTTTTTAGTCTGTTGGATTAATCAACTGAGCTACAGTAAAAACAGTGAGCGTTTTGTCAGTTTTGACGCTGACGCTGACGCTGACGCTGACGCTGACACTGCCACTGCCACTGACACTGACTATGCTTTGTGCAAAAGTCCGACATTTTCTCATGTCGATTAAAAGTACGAGCTCATAAGTGCCTGTCAAAATGGGTGCATTATGCTATTAAATATTTTGCACTGTCTTGCCAATATCATGCTATGAGACTACTGAACATAGAAATAGTTTTGACACAATATAGCGAAAACGTTTTGGCAGCTGAAACCCGCATTTCGATCACGATAGAGCATAATGAGGTACTGCATCCAAGCAACGAAGTTAGCACTTTTTGAGTGTTACAGTAACAGCATAATTACAGCAAAGCTGGGCAAGTACACTTAAAATGTCAGTTCAGATCATGTTCAGTTCACTAAGGAAAAAAGTTCTAAAAACAAATTTAGCTCAGTTCCACGAAAATTTAACAGTGATAGTCTTCAAACCTGATAAATGTTCTTATTTCTTTTAAATTAACTTTCAGTTCTGATTTTCAAGAAAGATGTGAACTTAACTGTAAGTAGGTAGAAAATTTAAAGTATAGATCAAGCACCTATAGTTGCAGTTCAGATCCAAATCACTTCGTCCAAAATAGCTATTAATATTAAGCACATATTTAAAGTTCATGAGAACTGAAGTTCACACGATCTCAGTTCCGCCTACCAGGATTCATTAGTCCATCTATCTTGCTGACTTAGGGCGCAGATATACTGGATCCGTCCGCCTGTTGTCTGTAAAATGAAGACAGTTGAAGGATACAAAAATATAAGTATACTGCGTCCGTCATTTGTTTCCTTCATAATGAGCAAGCAACAATAACAATAACAACGAAAACAAACTCTATAATTATTGTGCTTTCCTTCAGATTCAATTTCCTCCGCTACTTCCAACCACAGCTTTCCAACAACATCTCTGTTGCTATAGTTCCTAACAGCTTTATCATACAATGTAGGTCGAGATTCCACTGCGTTAATTAGGGCCTCTTCTTTTGATGGTGGAAACAAAGCCATTGTTTGAGATAAATGTGCACACTAAAAATTTATTAACTTTTCGGAAAAATTTAAAAAGAACAGAACTTTGCAACGTTCACGAAAGAGTTGGAATGAAGACACATCTTATTGCAACAGTGACCATAGTGACAGTGACAGTAACCTACACATGGGGAAAAAGGCTTTTAGTGTGTGTGTACAAAAAAAATTATTTTTTTTAAAATGCGCTGAAAATCACAAATCCTTCGCACCTGGGGGTTTTCGAGTGCGCTGGAATCAAATCTAGCCTTAAAAATAGGATTTAATGTATATTTTGACATTTTAGATTTTGCGATTTTATGTCCCGCCTACAGCTATTAGTCATTTCCGGTCGTCGGGTCGTCCGTCTTGAAGGATAGAATGCAACATGCGACACTTCAATCCGGCTGTCCTCGGACAGGTGTCTGCAAGCTGGAGTTAGTATACCTTACTGTCCGTCATCTCCTCTATTTTATTTGTAACAAAGGCATGCTCCTTCATTTGTTGTCTTCAAACCTATCTTCGCCCTAAGGGCGAAGATATACTAAGTCCGGTTTGAAGACAACAAATGAAGGAGCATGCCTTAATTACAAATAAAATAGAGGAGATGACGGACAGTAAGGTATACTAACTCCAGCTTGCAGACACCTGTCCGAGGACAGCCGGATTGAAGTGTCGCACGTTGCATTCTATCCTTCAAGACGGACGACCCGACGACCGGAAATGACTAATAGCTGTAGGCGGGACATAAAATCGCAAAATCTAAAATGTCAAAATATACATTAAATCCTATTTTTAAGGCTAGATTTGACTCCAGCGCACTCGAAAACCCCCGAGTGCGAAGGATTTGTGATTTTCAGCGTATTTTTAGAAAGAAAAAAATATTTTTTTTAACATACACACGAGTTTTTTTTTTTTTTTACACACACACACTAAAAAATTTTCCCCATGTGTAGGTTACTGTCACTGTTGCAATAAGGTGTGTCTTCATTCCAACTCTTTCGTGAACATTGCAAAGTTCTGTTCTGCTTTTTAAATTTTTCTGAAAAGGTAATAGTTTTTATTGCGCACATTTATCTCAAACAATGGCTTTGTTTCCACCATCAAAAGAAATGATGATATTCGCCACACTTGCTCCTTAATTTGTTTATGGGATGAATTGACATTGATCGCTGTTTACTGCGCCTTCTTTTTCACAAATACAGCAGCAACGCTAACTTCTGTTTCCTAGAAAACACCATTGTGTCGAATGAGGCCAATGTCTTTTGTTTCTTGCTCCTCATGAAGGCAACAAATGGCGGACGCAGTATACTTATATTTTTGTATCCTTCAACTGTCTTCATTTTACAGACAACAGGCGGACGGATCCAGTATATCTTCGCCCTAAGGGTAAAACCATGCTGACGCCGGAATCCGACGGTCAGACCGGACCCGACGTTGTTCTGTAAAACATTGCTAACACCGGAAACCGACCGTCAGATACCACTACAAACATGGCGTGTTGCAGAAGAAAGGTTGGTTGTTGTTGTTGTTGTTGTTGTTGTTGTTGTTGTTGTTGTTGTTGTTGTTGTTGTCGTTGTTGTTGTCAAGGATAAGACATGAAAGATATCCCTGATTGACGATTTGGAATCCACTTCATGCAAAGACATCGCCAAACACGTATTTAACAATGTTGTGATGTAATTTTTCTTGTTTGTCAAAAATAGCTGCTCTCTGCTGTACTGTTAGAATAAGTTTTTCGTCATCCATTTTGAAGACTTTCTTGTAAACAAGTGGCTGTGCCGCTTTTGACGGTCGTTCAAAGAAGTTAAGTTATTGCGCTATGGTTATTTATAAAAGGTTGGCAGATAAACGGACACAACTATGCAGAGGAAATGTAGCTGAAATTTCCTCCTTTGCGCCCGACGGTCAGAATAGATAGAACACGCTGTATCGGAGACGATCTGACCGGTGCCGTCTCAAGACGTCGGGCGACAGCATGGAAGGCCAAGCCGTTTTTCACTATCTGTCGTTACTATTAATTAGTCTTGGTCAGTGTACATTCTTCTCAGGCCAAAGATGGTCCGGTCTAACCGCGGGGTTCCGTTGTCAGCATGGTTTTATTCTTATAACGTTTTTTCCACATAAATTAGGTTAGGAGAAAAGTGGGATATCATTCTGCCAGTTTTTTAAAGCATGAAGTGTCCTAACTCTGTATAGCATAATTGTTCAGTTCTTAGATGTTCACCTTTTTCATCAATTGCGACATTGGGATCAGAAACGGCCTAAAGAAAAGTTAGCTAGAACCGGTACCAGTTTTAAAAATGTAGTTTATCAAATATGATCTTATACCTCGAAACCTACCATGTATCAAAGACCATATTGATCTAACTTTTTTGACATCAAAAGCTAATATTTGTCACGGATATGGAAATATGCATGCATATTTATTTTCTTTAATAACTTTATAGGATCTGTGATATAAATGATACACAACTGGATGTCAGTAGTCATTGTTGTCGAAGTCCTTAGGGCACCGTTCTTGGAATTTCGAATATTTGGACCAAGACTTTTGGGAGATACTTTCTGTCGTTGCATGTGCACACCCCAGATTTGGTCAAATTCACCTCTAACACCTTTGTATCTAAAAGCGTAATGAGCCGTAATATTCTCTATCGTTCCACCAGGAATTCTTTTTTGAAATTATTTCCCAAGATAGCCAGCCGTACACTACTTACTAACAGAGCGGTACACAACTCTTTTTTTGTGTTTTTAAATCTTTTAAAATTATGACCTTCATGCATAGCAATTCACAGTAAAATGACAGAGTTTTGATAACATAGACCTTGCTTAGTAACCATGGGATCCCTCACCGTCGTAAGAATTACATTAATCTGTGCAAATTCCATCGTATACGCCTGAGCTTTCAAACAATCGACATCACAGTACATGGGTGATTGGGTTTGCTTTTTTCTTTTTATTATGANTGCCCGTGAGAGTCCACAAGGTACCGCCCCCTGTCCGTGACAAGTTTGTCGACAATGAAAGTTGCTCTCTTGCCTTGACTTTTTTCGCGCTTGAAAATGGGCATGAGCGCGCGCCGTCTCTCATTTACTTCACGAGGGAACTGCTCATTGATGCCAAAAGGCTTCCCTGCGAGCTTTGGTCCACTTTTGCGCACAGCTTCCCTGTCTTTGAAGTAGGTGAACTTTGCCACGATTGGCCTAGTTTTGCCACGTGAGAAGGGGCCAAGGCGGTGGACTCTTTCAAATTTAATGTCCTGTGCAAGGTCTAGTTCCTTTGCGATAAATTTCTTTACCGTGGCCTCCGGATCCTCTTCAATGCCACCTTCTTGCAATCCCCTGAAGATCCCTCACCATCCTAAGAATTACATTAATCTGTGCAAATTTCATCGTATACGCCTGAACTTTCAAACAATCGACATCACACTCACAGTACATGGGTGATTGGGTTTGCTTTTTTTCTTTTTCATTATGAAATTCGAAAGACAAGCCACTGCTCTCAAGCGCAAATTTAGAGCAGCAGGCTGTCTATAATATTCAAAAGCACGGTTTCTCGAACGCTTGCTCTCTGAATCAAATCGAGGGTTAGCAACCAGAATATTCTTATCATTTTAATGTAAAGTCATAACTAAATGACATTACAATATTATGTGTGCTTATTTCTGACCCAATACAATAGAGTCAGAGTCAAGATATTGCAGGTAACTGAATTTTTATTTATGTTCGTATTAATGGACAACAAGTTTATGATCATTATAGCGTGATGCATTTAGCGTAAAAAGTAATACAATGTATTAATTGTTAAGTAATATGTATTAAGGTATACCACGTCCCATACAATCCATCCTTCTCATTCTGCACTTTTGACATTGAGTAGGCCTACTACATCCATTGAGAAATAAATTATCTTCATTACAAGTGAGTATTCAACATTCTCCGCATTAGGAATATAGTAGATATTGTCAGCCTTTTATCTTATATGATTCATGCGACAAATACGTCCAAGATATGCCAGGTTATCACTCTGGAGTACCTCGTATCAAAGCTTTCGCGAGTTTCAAAATGACCCATTCTGAATGATCGCACATTACATGAAATATTATCACAACAATATCATAATCCAGTATTACATTTCATTTCACACCAAGTATTTCATAAATTATTATAGACTATCTCACAATACCATCATTCCATTTTCAACGTCAATTCTTTTTGGACACAACACATTTTGGTTGCTAATCCTCGAAATTGCTTGCAAACGAAGTGCCTTTACAGTCCCCCCGTTTTCCACTCGTGATTTTAGGAGAGTAGAGATCGAGTTGGATATAATCATATATATAGACTATGCAATCCGAATGCACCCGTTTCACTTTCCATTAGGGATCCACATTCCATGATGGAAGCGCTGTGTGTGTTGGCGATACAGCTCTTTTTTGTTCTTCTTTTTGAACGTGATACCATGGCAAAACAGGCCATTCTGTTCAGGCATTTTCAAGATCATTTATCAAACGGGTGTTAGGCCCCGCACAGAGAGGCCACCGAATATGTTTCGGCGTATCGGTGACATACTCACTCTGCGCCGATCTTTCCAAGGGTAGAACATAGAGGACACATATTTTCAGCGCGTGTAGGCACACCTCTCAGTTGAAAAAGTCCCCAATCCAGCCCTATGACGTCACATATCCGGTGACGGCGCACTGACGTGGCACTCCGAGCAGCGGGCGTCGGTGAGTAGGAATCAAAATTTCATTCCTATAAAATAAACTGCCACCGATCCAGCAGATCGGCGCAGAGAGTAGGCCGTGTCTCTGTGCGGTTGTAGAAATTGTATAGATTGATTCTTATAACTTGCGGGGTATAGTGGTTAGGTGACATAAATCGGCCGCCTTTATGTTTTCCCACTTAGACAATACTTTTCAAACAAAAAAGCACTCGCAGATTTTACTTATAATCCATTTTATTTAGTTTTCTTTACACAAATAAAAAAAAGCAATGACAAATTAACTGACAAAACTAACATTTGACTTAAGAGATAAATTGGATCTCTTATAATCACCTCATAGGGCTGGTAACTGATGGGACAGAAAACGTACCTTCGTTTTTACATGGTAACCTAAAGTAACCAAATGTATGAAATTCAACCACTGTTAATAGGAAAACACAATATTATACATTCAGATAATGCATCTTAACATGTGGATAAAGCAACAATAATTAGGTACACGATGTCTATCTGAGTAACTGCTGAGACAAAAAATTGGTAACTGATAGGACACAATGCTCACGCACTATAGAGAAGAAAGCTACTTCGCACATGACCATGCACGAGGGACAGCCCTACCAAAAACTGTTATTCAACTATTTTGCACAATGAAGCACCAACTTGGTTTATAGTAAGTTGCATTTAAAAAATGGGTCCTCGGGTAACATTTTACATGGAATGACCATTCAACGAATCAAATGGTCGGCGCGGTCAAGCCTAGATCTTGACCTATCCGAGGCAATGGCTTCATCCTTAAATATGAGACACATTTGTCTTCATCGTTTAAAACTTCATCAAGCAAGTGATAATAGGATGAACGAAGAATATTTACATTAATTTGTTGTCTCTCGTCTTGCTAAGCAATCAACAGTGATGCGAGCAGGTATGATTCTTTGCACCACGTCGCCAAAATAGAATAGAAAGGCCTACAATACAAAGATAGTACGTGCACAAAACTTCGCTAGACGTGTACCGAGACAATGACACGGGTCATCAATTTCAACACAAGAACAACAAAACACACTAGGCCAAGCCCAAGCCCTACGCTATGAAAGAAATAGACACTTTTTTAAACTTTTAAATAAGGCAATAAAGCGAGTTACACGCGTGTCATTTTGTTAATTTTGATACGCTGATTCCGAATTTGATATTATTTTTACGCTAGGATGTCATTTTTGATAAGTTTGTAAACGGGCGTTTTATCACCGGCGGGGAAAACTTCAAAGACATGCCGCTCCCTCCTTCCGACAGGCAGTCCGGACGCCAAAAAATCAGGCGCTGCCTGATTTTCTCGCTGTGAGGACGGACTGCAGGACGGACTGACGATTTCAGCCAGTTTTCTTATTACACGTTAAGAACGGACTGAAGCTCCACCGAAGTTCAGAATTCCTTCCGTACCGACTGAGCGTGTAATACCCCCATATTAAGGGCGAATATATACTGGATCCGTCCGCCTGTTGTCTGTAAAATGAAGACAGTTGAAGGATACAAAAATATAAGTATACTGCGTCCGCCATTTGTTGCTATCAGCTTTATCATACAATGTAGGTCGAGATTCCACTGCGTTAATTAGGGCTTCTTCTTTTGATGGTGGAAACAAAGCCATTGTTTGAGATAAATGTGCACAATAAAAATTTATTAACTTTTCGGAAAAATTTTAAAAGCAGAACAGAACTTTGCAATGATCACGAAAGAGTTGGAATGAAGACACACCTTATTGCAACAGTGACAGTAACCTACACATGGGGAAAAAGGCTTTTAGGGCGAAGATATACTAAGCCCGGTTTGAAGATAAATGAAGGAGCATGCCTTAATTACAAATAAAATAGAGGAGATGACAGACAGTAAGGTATACTAATCCAGCTTGCAGTGCAGACACCTGTCCGAGGACAGCCGGATTGAAGTGCAGCATGTTGCATTCTATCCTTCAAGTCGGACGACCCGACGACCGGAAATGACTAATAGCTGTAGGCGGGACATAAAATCGCAAAATCTAAAATGTCAAAATATACATTAAATCCTATATTTAAGGCTAGATTTGATTCCAGCGCACTCGAAAACCCCCGGGTGCTAAAGATTTGTGATTTTCAGCGCATTTATTTTTTTTTAATTTTTTTTTACATACACATGAGTTTTGTTTTTTTTTCACACACACTAAAAGCCTTTTTCCCCTTGTGTAGGTTACTGTCACTATTGCAATAAGGTGTGTCTTCATTCCAACTCTTTCGTGAACATTGCAAAGTTCTGTTCTGCTTTTTTAAATTTTTCCGAAAAGAATACATTTTTATTGTGCACATTTATCTCAAACAATGGCTTTGTTTCCACCATCAAAAGAAGTGATGATATTCGCCACACTTGCTCCTTAATTTGTTTATGGGATGAATTGACATTGATCGCTGTTTACTGCGCCTTCTTTTTCGCAAATACAGCAGCAACGCTAACGTCTGTTTCCTAGAAAACACCATTGTGTCGAATGAGGCCAATGTCTTGTTGCTTGTTCATTATGAAGGCAACAAATGGCGGACGCAGTATACTTATATTTTTGTATCCTTCAACTGTCTTCATTTTACAGACAACAGGCGGACGGATCCTGTTCTCCGCCNTCGTTGTTATTGTTATTGTTGCTTGCTCATTATGAAGGCAACAAATGGCGGACGCAGTATACTTATATTTTTGTATCCTTCAACTGTCTTCATTTTACAGACAACAGGCGGACGGATCCAGTATATCTTCGCCCTAATACCCCGGCCCTTTATGAATTATATATTTTCAATAATCCGAAACATAAATTACTCAGTCTTCGTATGTCTTCACCCCATTCACATGTATAGTATTTTACTAATCTTAACATATTATTTACTTTTAAATACCCCGAGAGTAATATTTTCCTAAATTCCTTAAACCGTTGACATTTACTATCAGACAATGGAACTCATCCTCTATATATAACTGGGGCTCTCTGTGTCACGAGCTCCGCACCCGGCTGGAGACTCGAAGGAGCAGAAACTGGTGGAAAAACTCTGAGGCTGCAAGGAAGATATCTCCAAGACATCAGCCGTCATTAATTTGTCAAACTACGCTGACTATTTGAAATACGTTTTGCCTCGGAATGCAAAAAAAGGAAAAAAATATTGATGTCAAATAAGTTTCTCTGTTGACAGAGTTGGTTGTTTTCTCAAATTTCAACTTTATCAAGGGAAAACTTATCACAAGCTCATACCAAAGAATATATATCAAGGTCTCTTTCCTAGCTCATAACCGTCTGAATACTTCGATGTATAAGCATCCAGTAAAATTTCCAACTACCAGAAAAGAGGTTGTTTTGGGTTGTTGTTTTTTTCACCAGAATTTAATTTTCGCAAGGTTTACCAGTTGAGATTTTTGCTCGTGAAAATTACTTCCCATGAAAAAATTCTGTTCAGATTTTTTTCAAAGGGCTTACTACCAGTTAATAATATTATAGGGGGTGTTAATCAGCAAATGCGATTATTTCTAGTTACTATCTTTTACAATAGTATTTGGACATTAACATTTTGCATACAAATATTAATATTTTCTATCAGTTTAAAGATTCATACACATATGATGAGGACTATCATGTAGGACTCACGAAAATTAGATGCGCGAAATGCCAATTCTGACTTTTCCAACAATTACATCCTCACAACAACANTGGGGGAAAATCGATATTCTGATACATACCAATTTTGAAAATTCATAAAATATTTTTTTATCATTTTATAAAAAATAACTCGCTGTTACTTTGTAGACAAGGTGTATAAGAATGCATGTGTGGAATTTCAGTTGGATTGCATTTCATCTGGAGGAGGAGTTACCTTTTGAAGTTGACGGTTTTCGAGGTAGAAAATTCAAGATGGCGGCCGTTTCCATAGCAACAATAATAAAATGTTAAAAAAAAATGACTGTTTTCCACTAATTTGAACATGCTGAGTCCAAAAATCAAGGTTAAAATCATGTGGCACCAAGCATTTAGAAAAAGGCCCTCAGGTGGCGCCCCCCTCCTTAAAGATTCATACACATATGACTTTATGAGGACTATCATGCAGGACTCACGAAAATTAGATGCGCAAAATGCCAATTCTGACTTTTCCAACAATTACATCCTCGCAACAACAAAACAAAGACACGTTTATAGTTTCGGTAAACAATCCACCTGCAACTGCAACACTGACGACACTTTGTCATGAACCACAAAGGCGAAATGACAGACCATGATAACTAATGCAGCAGGAGCAATGACCACCACAGGTAGCACAACAGCAACAAGTTTGAGAACAATAATATTTGCTGGAGCAGTGGCGTGAGAGAAATACATCTCGTCCGTGCTGAAGCAAGCAGCCAAGCAAACAAACAAATAAATAAATGGTGTTAGAACATTTCAGGGTTACCCGTTACGGAATATAGTGTCTTTTGCTTTTGTATTGCTTGATGAACTAATAAGGTGGGTAGACCTATAATAACTCTATTAGTTCATCAAGCAATACAAAACCAAAGACACCATATTCTGTAACGAGTATGCCCGAAACGTTCCGAGGGCGAAGATATGCGAACCATTAGAGTTTTAAACGTTAATAGCAATGTGTCAAGCCTTCTTTATGGTTGTTGTTGTTGTTGTTGTTGTTGTTGTTGTTGTTGTTGTTGTTGTTATTGTTGTTGTTAATATTGTTGTTGTTGTTGTTGCTGTCGTTGTTGTCAATAAATACAACTCAATTTCAGTTTGATATTTATTGATGTAGTCTAGCTTGCTGGCCAGTTCAAAACGTAAAGGCTACATCGATGCAGAATAATGCAGTTATGCATGTTATTTCAAACGCACCGTCAGTCCAACTCTTTCTGATCATTCACACATCTACCTCTCTTGGTTATACGTCTGTAATTTTACTTTCACAATTGGGTCCTACTACTTAGGGGTTATATTTCATCTCCCATTTTCCTTCTTTTAGCGAGCTCTGCCTCCAGTGATAAGGGCTCCAGGGGGCAATTAATTTTGATTTAATGGAAAACTTTTTACATTTTACTTTAATTTGCCAGGCACTATTTAGCCCTGGGCTGGAACTGTCAGGAAAAGGGTGTGCTTAGGCGGAAAAAANCAGGCGGAAGAGGGGGGGGGGGGGGTTGGCGTTGACATGCAGAAGTAATAGGGTGTGTTTATAAGTAGCAACCAAGCTCAAAATTTAAGTAAGCTTGCAACGGTTGGGTCAGTCTTAAAATTTGGACCACACAATGAGCTCAAATCTGATATGGGCCTGGGTGAACACTAAACCTTTGGGTTCAGAAGGCAGCTAAAAATGTAATGTAGGCCATATAGGGGATAAAGATTCCAATCCCATTACAGGCCTCTGACCTCTTAACCTGTTCATTCTTATTTAGTCTACTTTGTACTTTTTTTCATTGCGTCCTTGTCTGACTACAGAGGTGGCTACGGATGGTTCTGGATTCAGATAACATTCAATAGAATTGTCATGCCTGGAAATCCTAGTATTAGTAGTATAATCCTGAAAATTAAGTTTCTACCATAAGTGCTTTCCGTGTTATCCAAATTTCAAAGAAACTGTGTCATATTGAAGTTTATGATATTGTGTCAGAATAGTAACATGTAATATTCATCATAATCCTCGTGCCTGAAGAATATGGTGGAGACCATCTACCACTTTCTCATCTAGCTGACAACCAGACTTTCGAGAATGAAACGAAGCATATATTATTCAGTCTTCGTATGTCTTCACCCCATTCACTTATAAAGTATTTTACTAATCTAAATATTTGATTTAAGTTTAAAATACCCCGGGATTAATATTTTTCTAAATTCCTTATACCGTGGACATACTATCAGACAATGGAACTCATCCTCTATATACCTCACTGGCATTACTTTCCAAATTATACAGTTTTCACCAGAAAGAAGTCGGAATGGCATCAGCCATCTTGGATTTTACAAAAACCTACCGACTGAATATTGTACACAGCTTGGAAATTTCAACCTTAGAAAATCTCAACTCCTATCATTAAGTATAATATGTGCTACACTTTTCGTTGCCACTGCCAGGTCATATGCTCAAAATTCCTCTTGACCACGGCGAAAGAATGTAGCCGTTTCTTGCCTTTGTAATCGTAAACGGCTGTCTGACCCGGCAACTTGAAATCTCCCGAAAGTCGCTCGGTAACTCCATGAACTGAGCTATCATTTAGAGGGTAGAACATGGTTACAAATTCGAGTCATCCAGCTAGAACAACTGATTTCTTGATGTCTGTAACACAACATGAATAAAAAGAAGATATTGGGTAGTTTTCCTTTTAGCACCATAAGATTAATTAATTAAGCCTAGATCCACATATTATATCATCATCATCATCATCTGCAAACAGCAGTAACATCATTGATTGAATAACATATTATTATGCATATAAACCTTCTGTCAGATTCCTCATCATCATCATCACCACCACCATCACCACCACCACAACTGTCATTGTGAGCCTGTCTGGTTGCCCTGATCACTGATAAGGGAAACAACTCACGTCTGGTATCAACAGAATACGAGGTTTATTTGTGCATGGTACAACAAAGTGTTACTATGGACAGGAAAAACAAATCGCGTGTCGGGTAGTAAACTGTGTTGTCATGGACACGTCAACAGCGAGTGACTTGGTCAATACGGCACCTAGTAGTATTTGTCTGTGGAAGAAAATTGGAGTCTGTAGTTACAAAAAGGTGACGTGTGGCTTATCTAACAAATAAAAGTGAAAATGAGTGGCAACATAGATTTCCAGCTGGTTTCGAGTATCTGTCTCAGAGTTTTAAAGCTTATCCTAAAATGACGAGGAACGAGTCATGAGATAGTCTAAATGTTGGTGGCCCATGGGGCTCCAGAAGGCTTCTCTGTACTTGAACAAGGTAATTGAGATTATGCAAGACAGTAAAGCAACAGATTGAAGCAAAAAGCAGGAAAAGCTCTGTTTTCAGTGCCTTACAAAAGTAGCAAGTATTATTCCATACTGCTAGTCGCCAGTTAAAGGCATAACACTGCAGCTCAAAAATGTCAAGTTGTCATTATGCGCTCATATTCCTCGATAGATCTGATCACAATAAATTTGCGATAAAGAGGACAACATAACTGCGTTTAGACGTAGACTGGTGGTTTGTTTCACAAATTTGATCTATTGGCAAGTTTTTGCGGACATATCAGCTGACATATTGTATAATAATAACACTGGTGGGCAAATATCGGTGCCCAAAACTTCAGCATCCAGTAATTTCACATGTATCGAAGTACTTACGTGTGTGTTCAAGACAACATATCCAAAACAATACTCATAGAATAGGTTATTATTAATATTATTAGGTCCCGGATCCCCTGGAAATTGAGTTAATGGGGTCCTATTGTTATTATTAAAGAGAGGTGGTCTTTTGTGGTTTTTTTTTCTTAAAAGTATACCAGGGTTTTAGACTATATCTGTAGAGGAGGGTTGCACAATGTCTGACAAGAGTGTGTATTTAATGAGAAAATAACATTAAGGTCTTATTGTTCTTAAACAGACAGGAATATGTCCACGCATATGAAGTTTCCAACTACATATAAATATACTCACTAAAGTATTTGCCTCCACCATAGCCGCCATAGCCGCCATAACCACCGTAGCCGCCAAATCCACCACGGCCGCCGAATCCGCCGAAGCCTCCTCCATAGCCTCCGTAGCCACCTCCGTAACCGTGTCCGTAACCGCCTCCGTATCCGCCTCCGTATCCGCCTCCGTAACCATATCCACCTCCGTGACCATATCCGCCTCCGAAACCACCAAAGCCCCCAGCGGGAAAGCCACCGAAGCCTCCGAAGCCATAGCCTCCTTTGGAGCCAGCGTCAACGTTCATTGCCACAACGGCAAGAACAAGGACTGCGAGGATAGCCTTGTACATGATCTGAAAAAGGAAATGTAAAACTTAGTATTCTGAAGCAGTCCAGTTTGAACCCTCCCCTTAAAACAAAACAACAACGTGAATATTCCTGATTCGACTGCAGCCTGAGTTGATAAATTTCCACCTAAGTACAGAGTTGTTTGTGAAGCACCGTGGTGGAATAGTTACGGTATTGAACTCAAGGTCTAAAAGCCCTGGGTTCGACTCTCGGCCACAGTCGTGTTGTAAATGCCTTGGTAAAACATTTCATTCATATTTTTCTCTATCCGTCCCTAAAAGCATGCTAGACATTTTATTAAAGCTAGTGATCAGTATCTGTAAATGACAATGGCACTGTTTGCTCCCAGGAAGTCCAAGAGTGATCTCGCCTGCTAAGGTAATCAATAATGCGGAGTAGCATAAGCCTGGTTACGAGACTTACAAATTCCAGTATTAGTATTAGTATTAGCAGTAGTAGTAGCAGTAACAGAAAACTATTATTTATATCACTTCAAGAGGCCAACGTCCGACGTTCTTAGGAGTTTCCCCATCATCCTGATGACGTCTATTTTGAAGAAAAAGTAGGGAAAAATAGTTATCAAGTATGTATAATCTCCTTTTTACAGCTGCTAGCTGCATATCTGAAAGCTGACTGCGGGAACGCCAATGAAGAGAGAGTAGTAATCCTTGATTTGAATCCATGCGATAGAGAGTAACGAGTCTAAAATTCAATAGCTTCAGGCTGAGACTTTGCCAAATATTTCAGACTGATGTAGACTATAACTATAACCGAATGGTCAGTGCGATTTTTATTAATCCCAACATCTAGCCCGTAGGAGAGTTCTCGTCCTTCGTCAGATTTCGAGACAGGTTGTGCCAGTATTATGTCTAAAATTATGCCACTCTTTCAGTTCTGTTCGGGCAGTTTCTATAGCTTTCAGTTCTGCCAGAAAATATAACCCTTTAAAGGTGCCATCTTTGCCTGGATCAAAGAAAATAATTACTCTCTCCAGCTCACTAACAATAAACATAGGTTTTAACTTATACGGCACAGGCAGACTGCCAGTTCTCCTTAGAGATTAAATTTTTAGCATTAAGCTAACACATGAGAGAATATCCGAAACGTATAGAGAAAAAAAAATAGGTCAAGTTACTTATGAAGATTGGACTGTCTTTTCAAGATTTCTGTCCAGAGGAGAGCATGACTTATATATCCACGAGGCTTGATTTGGTTTTCTGACATACCTATTCATAGACGTCTCTTGACTTATGCCATCGTCTTGCATGAGCTGAATATTAAAGTGTTACAGAAACAAACAGGCAAAACATAATTTACAAATTTACTTACGAAGGTGCGAGATCTGGAGAAAAACGGGATGGTTTGGACTGCGGTAAAGATTGGTATCGTCGGTGTAGGTT
>JAWQUT010001185.1:0-24052 GCA_033807755.1 Ellobium chinense | reverse complement strand
CCAGCAGGGAATGCGAATTAGGCCAAGAGAGCTGTCCTTTTTTTCTGTGGGCGGTCGTGCGGCACCAGAAATAGAATTCTAAACAACGGAAATGGGAGTCTATCACCATGCAATGAGGATTGCGACTGATGCGGAAAACTTAAAAGGAGTGCTCACCTGTGTTTTATATATATACATTTTGGTTATATCTATGTCTGTGCCACAGTTCATAGCACATAGTCCATCAATTTTTCTTGTACATCCACCTCCACCACAAGGCAATTGATAAAAAGTTATAAATTTTGAAATAATTGATGGTGGCTGCCGTTCTTGCCGAACGTCTACTTCAGGTGTGTGATCAAAAAACTTCCACATCTTCTAACATAAGTCTAAGCCCCGAACATTTCTCTGAAGTGATCCAGTCCAGGGAAAAACACGCGGTTGACTAGAACTGTCATAAGAACTGGCTGATACCACACTTTATATAAAACTTGATCAGTGAAATACGACCTTATGTGTCAACACATACAATATTATGTAAGTGTAGACAGCAGTGATTCCATTTAATCACGGGTTTCTTTTAATCGCAGTGGTACCACTTTTACCGTCTACATGCAACAAAGAGAAACTCACTTCATGATTATTTTATGACAGCTGTACTCGTTTGAAACATAACACAGATTACGGACGCCAAATGTTTACGTCAAATAAATTCAACATCACATAAACAACTGTCAGAGAACCTTGAATTCGTCTTTGTTTATCTCTGGAGTTAACCTTTTGCTCAGTGCAACATTCACTGTTCGTAAAACTCTGTCATATTTGATTCCATTTATTCGCAACCCGTGGGAAAAATGGGAAAGACTTGCAATTAATAGATGTTTCATTTATTTGACCTGTGATATGTTACAGAAAATATATTATTCTGCTCACTGAGAAGTGCTGTGATTAACTTAAGTTGCTAAAAAGAGGGGTTGACTGTATTTCTTTAATGTAAATTCTGTAGCAAAGTTTGTTGAGGTTGTGATGACACTGAGGGGGAAAGATATGTGCAGTGTCTGTGGTGTAAGTTGATATTCACAAGTTTGGCTGCACTCAACTAGCGCGCATTACCAGTTTCTTTTTGGGCAATTCCCCAGGCGCGACAAATAATTCATAATATAATGACAGTCTTCTTCTGCTGCATTGGCAACATCAGTGTATATCGAGTGGCATTGTACTTCATTCCAACACTTTATACTTTATTCGTATTTCCCATACTTCAGATTGTTTGCAACTTAAATATAGGACACATTTGCAGATGGATTTCGCCCGTCAATGAAGCAAATTTCAAAATGTAGCAAAACGTTCATAATAAGTATGTCTTTGGTGGATGGGAAAAGTATACAGTATGTATCATAGATAAATTTAATATCAATATCTACCTAAGGAATATAAAGGAATCTTGTACATTATATTCATGCTTAATAAATTTGTAACTTAATAGTTCTTATAAAATGATTACTTAATACAGGCGTTCCATTGTAGTTGCAATGGAATCTCTATCAGTAGCGTGTCAGGTGTGTGTCTAACACATTAGTCCTAGCACGTCATGCTCTTTTACATTTGATGTTCATTTAATTTTTCTTTTCTTTTTTTTTTTGTGGCCCAAGTATAATACCCAATCTATTCATTACTATTTCTTTATAGCTCCTAAAATAACAAAGATTTGCAATTGGCAGATCTAGTTCTTTTTTATTTGTTATTCTTTATTTGTTCACAAAGTATATGCAAGTACATTATTGTTTTTTGTTTATGACAGCTAATCATAATGGCAGTGTTTTACAATCATGTAATCCAATCCAATCTACATTGTGCTTTCTTGTCTGAACAAAAAAACAGATTACAGAATTTGTCATGTGTTGTATTTTTAGTCATTCTATATATGACTGCATTGTCTGAGCACACGTGTATATAGCTGTTCCCGTGGATTAGGCTTGAAAAAGCATTGAGAAATAAATCACTGGTGTGTAATGTAGACTTAAATCTACAACGTAAGAGTTTAATGTAGCACAGTATGTTAGTACAAGGATGGGTAGAGGAGAAGAGAGAATAGATAAGGCCTAGTCTGTTATGTAATTTCCTCAGAACTCACTGGTACTCACCAAGGTGTATAGTACTTGGCTAAGGGTCAAGGAAGGGTTAAGGTTCTGAGCAAGATTATTGAAGAGAGAGTCCATAGTATGGCCAAAAGAAATTTCCAAAAGTAATCTCTTGTCTTTCACCCCGTCCCTAGTAATAACTTGTATTTTCTGTTGCAATGGCGGAAGGTGAAAGCAATTAAATAAGACCTATCTATACCAGTGGAATAATGTATCAATGATGTTTTCAAAGGAACTTATAGGAAATACTGGAGCACTTTTCCTGTCCGATTTGCCTCCTAGAAAAACTAGTTACTGATGCGGAATTATTAGTGTGATGAAACACGTCGTGGTTTTCTAGACCATTGAGGGTTGGCGCTTTTCGAATCGTCAAGGCCGTTACTATTGTTTTGTTAGTTGCCCCTGCGTGGGCTGGGTGAAACGTGGGCCGTGACTTTTGCCGAGTGCGAAGTCCGTGCTCAGGTAGAAATGTAACATCGCATGTAATATGAAAGAATAGAAAGAATAAGCCACCTTATAAAATTGTTTGTATTGATGAGGTGTCGTAGCTTTTTATCGTTTTGTTGTTGTGTTGTTGTTTTTTTTAAGTAGTAAACTCATTAATTGGAGATGAAGGCATTGAGGGGAAGGGAACTGCAAGGTGCAGTTGTTAAATGTAATAAGTTGACTATGTTTCAGAGAGACTAACGTCGCTGATTCATTAGTCGTGTGTATTAGTCTGAGACTGTTGAATGTATGCCTTTTGTATTGGATGCACTGATATTTTGTATACTTGTAAGGATGTACCGACAAGTTAATCATTTGAATTCATGTTGCCACTCACGTGTGATTTTAGCAGTCAGTTGGAATGAGTAAATATCAAGAGTATAATGCCAGGTGTACCTGCATTATGATTATGAAGTACTAGCACTGTATTATCAACTGGTAGTGTGCCATGCCGCTGACTCCGTTTTATTATGGTACCACTTGAGTGGAATTCCTTTAAGTGATTAGTGAGGATTGTACGTGTTATTCAGTTCAAACTTAAATATTTTTCACTTGGTGACCTTTCAGATAGGCTCGACAAAGTATTAATATGACCGCCAGTGTGTATGATGTGTATCCGTCAGTGTGATGTGCCGTTGGCTTATGATGTACTATTACTTTCACTGCAGATGGTAGAGACATTACGAGTAAGTCATCATCACCCTGGATTTGAATGGTGATTGGGCATATCCTATCAAGTCCAGTATTGACTGTCTTTAAGGTATGTTGAGGGAAAAAGTGTTTCAATAATAAGAAGCAGCAACACTGTGCCTGCACATGCATCAGATGTTGAAATTTCTATTAGAGAATGGTGAGCAGGCCTATAGGTAAATAGTCAGAAGGCCTACAGCAAGTCTAAAGGCCTAAAACTCCTTAAAGTATAAGAAAATAATGTAACTGGGAAGAATTTTCACTATCACTGTGTTTACTCAATCTCATTCTCACGTTTATAAATCCTGACAAATTGGAGTTAAAGCTTGTGCTGGCTAATGAAAGTAGTGTTCATCCTCTATAGTCCCTCCCCTACCCCCACCAATTTCATCTAAAAATCCAAAAGGGGTAAAGACATGTCTTGTTTTGCAGTTGTTTGACCACATGTCGTATCATGCCAGGCTTCTTTGCTGCCCAAAGAGCAAACAATAGACCACACTCATGGGCCTAGAATTTCCGACGGTGTGTACTTGGAAATTTTCAAGGAACTGTTAAGGTGTATTGCCTTCTTCATTGTTTTCCCTAAACTGAACGATTATGCGATTTCCCTCTTTCATATTTCAAGACACATCCCTCCCCAACGCGAGAAAAAAAAAAAGTTAAGCCCACTTCATATCCTCTTCTTTCCTGCACTCCACAGTATGTTTTACTTGAGCAACACGTAAAATCCCTCTAAAAATTTGTATCTCCCCCCCCCCTCCCCTTAAATTTATGACAAGGGGGTTATATCTCCCCTAACTCACATGACCTGAGGAAGGTACTTCCTTGTCTAATAATGAGCCAAGCCAAGCCAACCCCACCCTTAGCCCTCACGGTAGTCAGTAAACAGAAAACAAGAATAACCTGGGAGTCTCAGCTGTATACTTTTGCCAACAAAACTCTGCATCACACACCTGTACTAGATTTAGACTATATCAATTTAGAAAGGAATTCTGAATGAGAGTTCGTTACATCCCTAACCGGAACTCATGCCTACTAACACAAACCAAACCCTACCCCTACCCTTAACCCTAACCCTATGCCCTGACCCTAGCCCTATCCTTAGCTCTAACCCTAATGCCCATCGAGACAGGAGAATCGGTGGAGGCTAGTCCCTAGCTCTATGCAATGTCCGCCCACACAGGAGTATCATTTGTGGGTCTCATTCGACATTTCCCCACATCATCACATTTATTTGAACCCAAGTCTTACACTAGATCTAGACTAGTCTGTGTAAATCTAGATCTGTTGTCAACCTACCTTCCAAGAGAAAGTGATCCTCGGTAGCAACAGAGCCTCTGCTCTGGTCTAATCACACAGCTCAGCAAAACAGGAATGCGGTTCCAGTGGTGACTTCCAGACGGTTTGAAGCTCAATTTTACTCTAGTCACTATTAGAGCGCATCAAAAGACGATAGTGGGGGAGAATTTAAGAACGATTAGACTACTTTTCATCTAAGATTATGCCTATACTGCTAAGTCGTCACCTCAGACTGTCATCACGTTCAGTTTATCACTAGGTTTACACCAGATGTAGAAGAAGAAGAAGAAAAAGAAGCGGAAGAATAAGAAAAAGAAGAAGAAGAAAAAGAAGCACACGAAGAAGAAGAAGAAGAAGAAAGAGAAGCATATGGGAAAAGGAAAAGAAGAGTAAAGCAACAGTCAAAGAGGTAGATCACTCACTTACTCACTCACTCACTCACTCACTCACTCACTCACTCACTCACTCACTCACTCACTCACTCACTCACTCACTCACTCACTCACTCACTCACTCACTCACTCACCCTTGAGATTCTAGAAGCGGCTATGTACCCGAACAGCGGGGTCCGAGTTAATAGCTACCCGACCAGCGGGGTACCTGAGACGTGTGATGCCTATTCGATTATATATTTGCCATGTGTATTCGGTGATTCCCCCTCTGCGTTTTTACAGGCTTGGAACCGTCGTAACTTAGTGCGGCCGCATTAGGAATTTTTTAAGACTGAAGATGGTTAAAAATGATGGCGTTGATGTTAAAAGGTTAGTTTCTATTTACGTGTTTGTGCAAGGCAGTATTTTCTTGGACACCATTTTCTTTTTCACCTGACCCTCATATCTTGTTACGACACCAGGTGGACTGTACTCTGTAAACAAGTGTCATTCTCGTATCTCCTCGACTGGCCTCTACGGTGTCTATAATCTAAACTTTTTATTTTTCTTTTTTCCTTACTTTCGTTTCCTGTTCTCATTTATCTTGGAATTCTCCTTCGTCCTCCTCGAAGGCGTTGCAACTTGGCGGTAATTTGGGAAACTTGGAGAAGGGGAAGAGTTGGCTGCTAAAGAAGGATTAATTCACACTGCAGTTAAGCCTAGAACGTCTAATATTGTTTGCTGTTGTTGTTGTTTTTATTGTTATTGTTTTAGCTGTTATTGTTATTGTTGCCATTGTTATTTGGCATTCTTCTTCTTGCTGTTGTTGTTATTGCTGCTGCTGCTGCTGCTGCTGCTGCTGCTGCTGCTGCTGCTGCTGCTGCTGTTGCTAACCTTCTCCTCATAGTCGTAAAGTGGTTCACAGTGGTTTGCTTCAGTTGCTGAGGAAAGCTGTAAAGTCCATTTTGCAGGTCTGGTTGGGGAGAGAGATCGAAATTTCTTTCAAGTTGGCAAATTCAAGGCAAGGCAAAAGGTAGTGTTTCATTTAGGGTTATTGGTAATGTCTCGGGTTGCACCTTTTAGGATGGTGGTTCAGCTGAACTTTGTGCCTGTGTTTTTTCTCTCTTTTTTGAAAGACGTGGATGCTGTCTGATGCAAAGTCTAAAACTGACATGTCGAGTGATAACTGCGAGATATTGTTCTTTAGTGGATTAGAGGACTAGCTTCAGAACTTCCACGTGTGATTAAAATTGCAGTTTCTATTTATAACGTTATTTTGTTTGTTGTTGTTGGTGTTATTTTCATTGTTGTGTGTCACAGAATTTGGCGTTGCGCTTTTATTGTTTGCTATTTTAATGGGAAATAATGGAAGGAGAATTGTTTCCCACACTATATTTATTTAGTCTACTTCTAAATGATGAAATTCGGAAAGGAATCAACTCTTAACGCTCAATTTTGTATTGGACAGAATTAAAACAAGATCTCTTCCCATAAATTAATTTATAACCAAAATGTTGGTTTCATTACATTAAGAATCGCAGGCCAGTTCTGACGCAAGCACTAGATTTCATACTTGAACTCACAAATCATTGTTTGGGTTCACTAAATGATAAACGCCACACTTCCCAAAATTCGGATTTGGACGTTTTTGGATACTGACAGCTTGATCATTAACAATGGCATCATTTATTACAGTAAGAATTACATGTTGAACACCACCAGGGATGCATTCAGCAACATGCACCAATGTAACACGTACGATGGTAAGAGACTCCATCGCGAATGCGCAAGCTCTTAAATGTCACACAAAATATGTCAAATCTTCATATCCCTAGCTTCAATATTTTAATAATAAGTGGGAAAACTGCGGAATATTTCCTCATATAAATCACTGATAGCAGCACATGTCGGCAAGCTGCACACACTTATCCACAAAATGTCATAAATGAAAAGCTAGTGCTCTTTCTCGGCATGAGCACTTCATTAAGTCATGTCAGTGAAAAAGACTGACAATATTTTTTACCTACAGCTCAGAAAGTAATAACTCTTTTATACATTATACCAAATTCACCTGGGCTGCTAACTCTCAAAGAATTGGCCTTTTACGTGTAATTTTAAGAAAATGTTTTGTTGTGTTTTGTTTTTTTTTCTGTAAAATCTGGATTTTAGGCGTTATCGTTCTATAGCATTTTTTAAAAATGAAACATGTAATGAAAATAAAGTAAATTTAACAATGTTTATTTTAAGAAATTGAGGCCGCATAACGTGGTATATGAACGATACACAGTGATACAAATGACGGATAAAGAATTTATGTACAGTACAACAAATCATATCTATAATCTCAACTCCATGGCAGTGTTGTCAGTAACCTCTGCCTCCCTATCTCTAGGACTCTCGTCCTGATACAGTCTCTTCTTTATCCCCTCTGCCTCCCTCTTGGCCTTTTTAATTTTTCACAAATGACGACTAGAGGTGACAGGTCTATATAATCAAAATTTCAGTCAGTACCATTCAGATGCTCATGACTGAATCTTGACTCTTAAAATAAGATACAAACACATTCGCTGAACTATAATATTTTGTTCATTGTCAGGACCAGACTTTTCCGCACTTTGCCCATATTCAGATCCTAACACTTCTCAAATTCGAGCAACGTTCATGATTAAAAGATGAACACATCTAGAGAAGAACCTTGGTGCCCTTTAAGGACAAACTGGTTAAAATGAATGAACGCGAAGACATCATAATATTATGAAGGTAAAAAAAAACAAAAAAAAACTGCGTAATTATTTCGATTATGAGGTAATATAATACACGGCTTTCACCTATAATACAAAATCAATAAACAGAAAAAAACGTGATATTATAACAGACTACTAGATCTATACAATCTAAGACTGATGCTAGGGTAAAATTGAATGAGATTGATATTTTCATAGCTTTTAATAAGTCGTCAGCATGACACACAAACCGATCAAAAGCCGATAGTTAAAATCTTACACCAAGAGAAGATATTTGTGTCAGTTTGCGAACATGACCATTTCACAGGAAGGCGTTTGAAAAAAAAAAAAAGGTCTCCTTTGTATATAATACCTGATCTATATCCGAGTATGATCACCCTACTAATAAAACCAGGGCTACGTGTTTTGCTGCCCGCGCGAATCCCTACAGTGAAGTAAGCAGACCTTAGACGTTAGAAAAGTTGAAATTTCTTGAGTTACACCGGAAGTAGGAGCTCGTCAAAAATGGCTGCCACCATCTATGGTATTACATTTGTAAACGAACGTTTTTATCAGCTCCTTTGTGTCGGAGGAGGATGTAACAAAAACCAACTGTGTTATGTATGCTAATAAACGAGGCAAAGACATAAGAATTGCAAACACCACTCGCAGGTCAGCGCATTCTTTTCTAGCTCCTTCGCATCAGTCGCAATCATATTTGTTTGCTTAAAGACTTTCGTTGCTTAGAATAGTTTTGAGAGACTGTCCACAGAATTATATGAGAGCCACTTTCATTAATTTGCTTTACTTTTGGTAACTCCCTTGGAGAACAAACACACGGAGGCCGGTCCTTGCCCCTGGTGACGACATGCCTGCATCTTCTAGACGAGTCGGATTTTCATTTCTGAAGATGATACTGAGTTTTTACTTGTCAAAAGGCGCCATGTCAAGCCTTCATCATTTCCCGCCCTCCATTTGCCATTCAAGTTAGTATTATGGCATTGATTATGCCACCATGCACCGTGGTATATCACGGCACAGTTGCTAGCAGCGTAATGATCATTGTCCTTATCGTGTGTACTAAACGGCATATTGTTGTGATGTTCAGTCAATGAATCTCCAGCATCCCCAGAATAGGTTCCCACGTGCAACTTGTAATTCGAAATCTCACTTCCAAGGACGAAGGACGAGTACTGGGCATAATACTTTATTCCATTGAACACCATGTCGAAACGGAGTTCGAAAGTACCCTGAAAAATATCGGAGGAGATTATTGTGAAGTCAATTTGTCTCGTAGGTAATTCTTTCAACAATGCTATACAATGTAATACATTTCATTATTATTTCATTCATGAATATGAAACAGCACACATATACAATGATTACTAACATATCATAAACAAAACCCATCATAAAGTCATTCTAGTAGCCACACTGTCTGTAGAGGCGGCCCGCGAATCGCAGCTACAAATATAAACTTGAATTCTTCAGTTTCTAAGAACAAGTCACGAGCCACACGGTCACGCTGCCTCCTAAAGAAGTTAAGAGAAGACCACCAGCACAAATAAATAGAGACTAGCCAGCTGTATCTAAAGAGTTACTTTTTAACGGGTAGGAACCTGTCCGCCTGCCTACCTGCCAGTCCGTTCGTCAGTCCATCCGTCAGTCTGCCTGTCAGTCTGTTTGTACTTTCAGCTTTATTGAAAATATACTCTCTCACACAGACACACCTTCCACCATCTACTCATCCCGTCCGTGCATGTGAAACACTTTCGTACGTCAGAACCAGATGTTATCATTCTCCTATCATTATCATAGTACCACAGGGTTGTTCAATACAAAAGTCTGGCACGAATGAAATAATGAAGAAATGAACGAACGAATGAACTAATATGAATGAATGAATGAATGAATGAATGAATGAATGAATGAATGAATGAATGAATGAATGAATGAATGAATGAGGTAGTACGCACCCCAGTAGTTAATGTGTGCACTGCCTGGTTTCCGAGCCAATAGTCCGTGGAGACATTGCCAAATCCATGTTTATAATCCTCCCAGTCACGGTAGAAATCCATGTCACCGTTCACACGTCTCTGAAATATGAACACAGTACATCAACTGTCAATCTGTCAAAATGATACTTAAGTCGTTAAACTAGGAACTGAGATATTAGGCTCCAAAGGTGAATAATAAGACTATTCGGTATCAAATGTTTGTTACGTGTATCGACAAATAACAATCATTTCTATACACAAAAGCACTGGTTCATGGTTAAATGCTCAGTAATTGTGGATAGATATTATTATGATGTTTTTTTTTCTGTGCATATTAAATGGTCATATAGTATAAAAGTGTTCTTTAAACAAGCTTTGCTGATCTTTTTCATTCCCTATTGCATGAGCTGGACTCCCTGCCATTGCAAACAACTGTGTTTCGGTAATAATAAAATATGTCAATTTGTTTATTGTCCCCTACTTATAATATGACATGAATGATTTGATGTATAATGAATTTCGTTCTTATCGCTTGCCATCGTTTTCTTCACGTTTCAGTTTCAGTTCAGTTACACATTTCAATTAAAGTACTTGGAATGTCACAGTTTTTCTGTGGTCTAAAGTTTTATCGATGATTGTCAGCTGTTTGGATCTACTTTGTGTCGCCTAACTGTGTGGCTTATTCAGTTCACTTGTGATTGATGTGTCTCAAACAGGGTGAGGGTCACTTCAGTGTCCTTTTCCCGATTAAAAGTTCTTTTTTTTTACTTAGTTAGGGTTTATATAAGGAAAAAAACTGAAACTCGTGTTTGTTAGATATCAGATTTATAAAATTCGTTAAACATTTATAGTATTCGCTCGCAAGATCCTGTATTTCTGTTTTTCCGTACTTTTTACCTCTGAAAATTATCAAAGATGCATACCGAGACAATCTGGCGAAGAGAGAGCATCGTTTTGTTCCAGCATGCGTGTGCAATATGACATCATAAAAACAGCAGGGGTGACCGGGATATGCCTTTGCGTTTAGAGGTGTTCCCCTTCTCCGAACAGCTGCGGCTTGTGGCAAAAATGATGACGTAACTAAAGTTCGAGCAACTGCATACACCTCAATCTAACAATATATTTTTTAGCTTTCAATAAAGCTTTTGGTCATCCAATGTCAAAAGTATAGTTTGACCGTGTAAGCCAGATAAAGTATTCTGCATTTTTATTACCTCTGTATGATTTTGTTTGACACAGTTACCGTTTACAATGGAATTAAACGATTTATACAGAGGACGTCAGAGCACTGGCTAGACAGCTTGGCCGTGCAGGTAGAACGAATTTGACGAAAGCTTATGGCCGCCACGCGTGCACTGGGTGTAAGAATTCGAACTTTGCATAACATAATCCTGTAGATTGTCTGGGGCAGGCAGAGGCATTATATCATGTTGACATACACTTGAAAGACTGTTTTATTGGAATAACATGTTATCGTATGATTTAACGTGGTCTTTAGGACGATGCAACTTTCCTCTAAGTAACCCTTTTTATTTATTCACCTACCCATTTACTCACTGACGGCTTCCAAAATATTCAGTGGCGTTTATCACAGACACTGTTACTGACAAATGCCGCGGAGATATTAAGAATTTATTACTGAAAGGAATGTTCCTTCTAATCGCCATGAAGAGTTGAAAAGCAAGATATCTGCTTGAGGAACTTACAAAAGGTAACGTACAGCCCGATCTGCACATAGACTAAGCAAAATAACTTAGAATATGGACATGAAGATAGATTAGAAAAAGTGGAAGATTGGATGGATGGATGTGTGGGACGGTGAGAAATTACTGAGTTGAACCATTGCCGGGGAATTTCTGGAGTGGCGTTGCTCGCTGTGCTGAACAGCTAGACGAACAAGGGAGTATTAAGAATAATAATATAAACTTCAAAATCGATAGCCCCAGTGAGGCGGCGTCCTCTTCTAGTGAATATCGTTGGCAGGTTCTGCAAACTGTCATCACGAGAGCCAGGTTCTTTCTTCTCCTCACCAAAAACTGCATTTTGTTTGGCCTGTGTGGGATCGCCTACTGCTACCGAATTCACTGGCACGTGGAGGAAGTCACCCCTCCTCGTCTGCGCCCTCCCCACCTTTCCACCGATCTACAGATGGATGGATGGATGGATGGATGGNCTTCTCGTAAGTGTGTTCTTAAACGTATAGATAAGATAAGATATGCCTAGATATTTAACCTATGCTTTAACCTGTGCTTAGGAACATAGCGAGAGTAATGATTTGATGTTAAATCATGTGCTAAATGAAATATTGATGTGAACTAGGCGCAGTGACTAAATAACGATATAGGAAAGTCGGGAAGAAGGTAGTATTTGTATTTTATAAGTAACGGGGAGTGCACGACACGAATAGTAAGAGGGTGGAAATAAAGACAGCATTGGAGGCATGACAGCCAGGTTATAAATGTCATATTTCAGCAGATGGAGATTATCCTATTATAGCAAGAGATTACTTAAATATGGTTTTATTACTAAAGGGTCCCAAGATGAGGAGCTCCGTGTGGGCAGACACGAGAGCCGGCCTGCAGCCTGTACTGTGTTAGTGCCAGCCTACCCTGGAACCTATATTGAGCCAGTACCGTAGCCCCATGCTGTGTCAGTGCCAGTCTAGAATCTAAGGCGGTGTCAGTACAAACCAGAAGCCTGTGTCAGCCAGGGGACAAGGGTGGAGAGAGTGTTGAAAGGTAAAGAGGGAAGTCAGGAATCTCGACCCGCAAGAAGAGCGCTAGAGACACTGTGGTGGTGGGTAGCCGCCCGGAGTCCAGGAATATAATACCCAGGTGCGACCCCATCGCTAGAGAGAGTAGTTATGACTTATGATCGAAGCCCTTACCGAAAGTTATTAGATTTACTACTTTAGTCTCATGAAATATTGATATTGCCGGTTGAATGAGTGAATGAAGTGAGATTATGATGATTAATATGATGTTATAGGTACTCGAGAGTTAGGGTTTGGGGATATACTGAGTACTGTTCAGCCTTTACCCCAGTGGGAATTACGGAACGAGAGTGAGACTAAATACTACCTATATGATGAATCATTGCCTGTATCTTTAATTAATTATTACTGTAATTTTTTCATTGTTGATAACCTGTCGGGCTTTAAATTAAACCAGAAACGTATTGAATAATCCTTTTTTTTTTTGGCTTATTGTATGTAGGGATTAGTTTAGGATAAGGGGGACCTCATAACACTGGGGGAGCATTCCCCCCCCCCCCNCCCCCCATTAAAAAAAAAGACACTCAGTTACTTCTGAGCGAAAAGCTTTACAATCAGCAAGCTATAAGGTATCTGGCTTCAGAAGAGACAAGTCTGGCAACTCTACTGCAAAAGTCGTGGAAAAATAAATCATGAACTGAAAAGTCACCCAGGGAGTTAACTACTTTTTTGTTGTAGATTATAATGTATTACCGTGATATGCACTGCCGTTCTCTATGTTATAGATTATAATGTATTACTGTGATATGCACTGCCGTTTTCTATGTTGTAGATTATAATGTATTACTGTCATGTGCACTACCGTTCTGTATGTTGTAGATTATAATGTATTACTGTGATATGCACTGCCGTTCTGTATGTTATAGATTATAATGTATTACTGTGATGTGCACTACCGTTCTGTATGTTGTAGATTATAATGTATTACTGTGATATGCACTACCGTTCTGTATGTTATAGATTATAATGTATTACTGTGATGTGCACTGCCGTTCTCTATGTTGCAGATTATAATGTATTACTGTGATGTACGCTGCCGTTCTCTATGTTGTAGATTATAATGTATTACTGTGATGTGCACTGCCGTTCTCTATGTTGTAGATTATAATGTATTACTGTGATGTACACTGCCGTTCTGTATGTTTATTCTTTCCAGAATCACATACCTGTTCATGTTTCTCCTGGATGTCCTTGCTCATATTTGTCAACAGTATTTCAACAACTGTCAGACGATTTGTGAGCTCGACTAAAGATGGTTCATGTTCATCTGTGCTGTTCGACAGTCGCTCCTGTTCATGTTTCTCCCGGATGTCCTTGCTCATATTTGTCAGCAGTATTTCAACAACTGTCAGACGATTTGTGAGTTCGACCAAAGAATGTTCATGTTCATCTGTGCTGTTCGACAGTAGCTCCGTAGCATCAAGCAACTGCTTTATGTTGTGTGTGAGGCGACGATTCATTTCGGCTTGCGATGACCTGGCGAGGGCGTATTCAGATAGGGCATTGTTCTCGCTGTGGTATTCATGTACATCAGGACTCACTGTTGCCTGGACTGTTTCTGTATGTCCCTCTGTGTTGATGAATCTGATTTCACACAGATATGCACTAAGCTGACAGTAACTCTCCTGCATAAAATTAATGTTAAGACTGGCATGAAACTGCGAAACTGTGCCGCAGACGTTTTTTACGATCCTTCTGACGTCATCAACATACACTTCTGGGTCATGGGCAGAAGCAGATGCCAATTTGAAGGTGTGTTTGGGCCGGGTGATGTCGAATATTGTCACGTCAGTGATAGAGAATATCTTTTCGTCAGTCTGGTTTGTGGATAAAGAACATGTGAGCTGGCCGCACAGATCCATGCTTGTCACGTTCATGTGGAAGTGTAACCCTGAAATAATTTATAGATATTACTCAACATTGCTGTGATTTTGGTTGTTGTGTGTTAGCCACACGGAGAAGAGTGTGCAGCTTCTAGATGTTAGTTAGGGAGTATGGAATCATTTGCGTTCACGGTAAGTGGAATATGGTCAAAATGGCAGCCACCATCTAACGTTTCATACTATATCTATGGGCTTGTATCGGGACATGATGTGGCAAGAATTAACAAGAATATTGATACCAATAAACGAGACAAAGATTTAAGTAAAGGAAACATTACTTCCAAGTCAATGCACCATGTCCTAGCTCCTCCACATCATCGCAGTCATCTTGGCTTGCTTAGAGAGTGATATCTCCAATGTTAAAAATCTCCGAGAAACGCATACAAGGACTGCTGAATTAAGTCCAATACATTTTTCTGTTCAGTTTGGATCAGTCGAAAATCACGATTTTATTATGATCTTCAGAGTGCACATGTCACACTACCCATTTACTAAAATCAGTGTACTTAATCTACATTTGCGGAGGGGAAGGGGAAGATGTCAGCTTCGATTTTGTTGTAAAACAACAGACATTTTTTATCAGGACTTTTTTTGCAAAATTTACTTAGAAGAAAAAAATATGAGGTTCTTTAGCTCTAGAATTAGGGTCACAGCGAAGCTGAACACTGGGAAGATTGAGGGCATGTCAGATGCCAAGTGTCGGTGGCACTCAGCTAAGATGAATAATCTAGGAGGCACAAAAGAGTGTTTTCTTAGCGGGGTGTTAAGAAAAATGTGTGGACACTTTTCAATGAATTACCTCCCACAGGGACACGTCTTTCTCTCCCGCGCATAACTCATGACGGGAATTAAGGGGAGTTTCTAAACGTTTGTTAGAAAATTTGGATTCTTTTGAGGTACATCGAAAGTGGACGCTGGGTGATCACGAGCTAAGGTTTCATATTGGTAGTGGACTTTTTTTACCAACAACATTGTCAGATGAAAATGCGGTAAGAATCAACAGTGGTATATATGCTAATAAATGAGGTAAAGATTCAAGTATAGTAAACATCACTCGCAATTCATCGCACTCCTCTCTAGCTCTTCCCCAATAGTCGCTACCATCTTGACTTGCCTAGACTGATACTTCCATTTCTTGTAAATACAGTCGACTCCGCTTAATCGCCCTCCGCTTAATCGCCTTTTCCGCTTAATCGCCTCGTTTCCCAGGGAACCGAATTTTTTCTATATAAATGTCACTGGATAATCGCCTCTCACTCCGGATAATCGACCACTCTTCAGCGCCCATGAATTCAAAGATCAGCGGTTGAAGGGTTACAGTTGACAAACAAACAATGTACACAGACGGTTTAACTGCGTGGCGGATGACAGACCGGTTGACTGAGTGACAACTGCCACCCCGAAATAGGTGTGATAATCCTTTCCTCTCCACCTCCCACTCCCCTTGTCCTCCTTCGTCCCACACTACCCATCACCGCCTTCGCCCGTCCGATAATGCTAATGCGCCGAAAGCCGTGGTATAGTCTCCTCCCCCCACACCTTGATTGCGCCTGTCTAGTGGATTTCGGTTAGATCAGAGAACGTGTCATGTGGCTGAACGGTCTACCCCGACCATGCCATCCTACTCCTTATTGTCTGCTGGGCTACTGCGACGTGGCCAACTAGAGAGACTGCGGAAATCAAACATTTTGTGTGCTACAACACGGTCAAACTCGAGTTTGTCCTGAGTCTGGCGACAAGAAGGTATCAATGCACGATATCAAACCACGACATCAAAGAAATTTAATCTCCTTACCAAAAATATGGCCGAAATTACTTTCTCCGCTTAATCGCCGCTCCGCTTAATCGACCACTTTTTCCGTGATTCCGAGGATGGGCGATTAAGCGGAGTCGACGGTATATCCAATCTAGGTCAACAATTTTCATGTTTGATTCATACACAGTTCTATTTATAATCTATCATAACGTTGGTTTGCCTAAAGTATAAGCCATTCATGGTTTTGAGCCTTGTTCAGACCATGACCAATTACAGGATTCTTTTTCCTGGCTGGTTGATTCAGAAAAGTGAAAGGCGAGGAGATGACAAATTAGATGTTATAAAAAACAGCCAATAATATTTCGTTATTTCTCACAGTATGCTAGCGAAAAAAAGCCGTGAAGAAAATTATCTGCAAATGAATTAATATTGTTGTTTTATGTATATAGCATATTATTTCATATGTAGACATACCGCTATTTCTTTGATTGCTTGCCTGTCTTGTTGCGCCTGACTTTTCAGCCATTTTCAAAATTAAGTAAATTTAAACACAGACTTACCAAAGGTCCCAAGGGAGCTGGTCATGACGAGACAGCAAATTATTACACGTGATGCCGACATCCTAGGGGCTAGTAACTCATACGCTGACCAAAGGCAATAGGTTTTAAGTCTTGTCGTACGCTGTAAGTTTGTTTTCTCATTGAGGTGGAGCGCTAAAACTGGCATGTGCTAAGCTTTATACAATACAATCTCAAGAAACCTCATAGCAGAAAATTAAATAATATATACGTTATTTTCAGAAAGAGATAAAAAGAAAGATACCATTCCTTTTTAGACACCATTTTTTTTGTATTATTTTTTTTTCATTGGCTACGTTTCATTTCTCTAAGACATTATCACTTTTGGAGTCTAAACGCTGCCCTTTCCCATGAACTGCTGGAAAGCTTTACAGTAGTTAGCTCTCTTTAATCAGTTCCGCTTAACCAAAGGCTTCACTTTATCGCATGTCTGAAAACAGATATATGGTTACCGATGACACTTAACGCTGCATTTAAGAGTTTGGTAGAGAAAATTTGGATTGCATGGAACTTATTCAGGAGAAGGAAAGGGTATTATTATTTTTTATTGAATTGTTATGCCCTTTAACTTTTTGAGTTCCTGTGTAAGTTCTAGGGGTACGTGTGTTTTGTTCTTAACAGGATGCCAGCAGGGAATGCGAATTAGGCCAAGAGGGCTGTCCTTTTTTTCTGTGGGCGGTCGTGTGGCACCAGAAATAGAATTCTAAACAACGGAAATGGGAGTCTATCACCATGCAATGAGGATTGCGACTGATGCGGAAAACTTAAAAGGAGTGCTCACCTGTGTTTTATATTATTATATACATTTTGGTTATATCTATGTCTGTGCCACAGTTCATAGCACATATTCCATCAATTTCTCTTGCACATCCACCTCCAGCACAAGGCAATTGATAAAAAGTTATAAATTTTGAAATAATTGATGGTGGCTGCCGTTCTTGCCGAACTTCTACTTCTGGTGTGACGATCAAAAAAATTCCACATTTTATAACATAAGTCTAAGCCCCGCCCATTTCCCTGAAGTAATCCTGTCCAGGGACAAAACACGCAGTTGACTAGAAGTGTCATAAGAACTGGCTGATACCACACTTTATATAAAACTTGATCAGTGAAATACGACCTTATGTGTCAACACATACAATATTATGTAAGTGTAGACAGGAGTGATTCCATTTAATCAAGGGTTTCTTTTAATCGCAGTGGTACCACTTTTACCGTCTACATGCAACAGAGAGAAATCCACTTCATGATTATTTTGTGACAACTATATTTGTTTGAGAGAAAACAGATTACGGACGCCAAATGTTTACGTCAAATACATTCAACATCACATAAATTCGTCTTTGTTTATCTCTGGAGTTAACCTTTTGCTCAGTGCTACATTCACAGCTCGTAAAACTCTGTCATAGTTGAGTCCATTTATTCGCAACCCGTGGGAAACATGGGAAAGAGTTGCAATTAATAGATGTTTCATTTAATTGACCTGTGATATGTTACAGAAAATATGTTATTCTGTTCTCTGAAAAGTGCTGTGATTAAATTAAGTTGCTAAAAAGAGGGGTTGACTGTATTTCTTTAATGTAAATTCTGTAGCAAAGTTTGTTGAAGTTGTGATGACACTGAGGGGAAAAGATATGTACTGTATCTGTGGTGTAAGTTGATATTCACAAGTTTGGCTGCACTCAACTAGCGCGCATTACCAGTTTCTTTTTGGGCAATTCCCCAGGCGCTACAGATAATTCATAATATAATGATTTTTTTTTTTCAGTCTGCTTTGCTGTACTGACAACAACAATGTATATCGAGTGGCATTGTACTGTATTACAAAAATGTATAACTATTAGTATCTCTAATATTTCAGATTGTTTGCAACTTAAATATAAGATACATTTATTGCAGATGGATATCGCCCGTGTATAAAGCAAATTTCAAAAGCCTTTATAATAAGTATGGGTGGATAGGAAAATTATACATATCAATTTCAGGTGTGTGTCTAACATGTTAGTCCTAGCACGTCATGTTTTGGACATTTGATGGTCATTTAATTTTTTTTTTGTATAGCCCAAGTATAATACCCAAGTTAAATAATCTTGCAATAAATAAAGATTAAGTCTGTTAATGTACCCAATCTTTTCAATACCATTTTCTTTGAAGTTCCTAAAATCATGAAGATTTGCAGTTGGCAGGTTTCGTTCTTTTTTAGATGTTTTTTCTTTATTTGTTAAAAATGTATATACAAGTACATTATTGTTTTTTATGACAGATAATCATAATAACAGTATTTTGCAATTATGACAATGTGCAGAACAATCCAATCTACAATGATAGTGGAGTTTATGGCTGAACAAAAAAAGAAAAACAATCATAGAATTTGTCATATGTTGCAATTTTAGTCATTCTGTGTATGAATGCATTGTCTGAGCACACATGTATATTTCTGTGCCTGTGATTAGGCTTGAAAAAGCATTGAGAAATCAATCACTGGTGTGTAATGTAGACTCAAAATCTAAAACGTAAGATTTTAATATAGCACAGTATGTTAGTACAAGGATGGGTAGAAGGGAAAAGAGAATAGTTAAGGCCTAGTCTGTTATGTAATTTACTCAGAACTCACTGGTACTCACCAAGGTGTATAATACGTGGCTTAGGGTCAAGGAAGGGTTATGGTTCGGAGCAAGATTATTGAAGAGAGAGTCCCTAGTATGGCCAAAAGAAACTTCCAAAAGTAATTTTTTGTCTTTTACCCCGTCCCTAGTAATAACTAGTATTTTCTGTTGCAATGGCGGAAGGTGAAAGCAAATTAAATAAGACCTATCTATACCAGTGGAATAATGTATCAGTGATGTTTTCAAAGGAACTTATAGGAAATACTGGAGCACTTTTACTGTCCGATTTGCCTCCTAGGAAAACTAGTTACTGATGCGGAATTGTTAGTGTGATGAAACAGGTGGTGGTTTTCTAGTCCTTTGAGGGTTGGCGCTTGTCGAATGGTCAAGACCGTTACTACCGTTTTGTTAACTGCCCCTGCGTGGGCTGGGTAAAACGTGGGCCGTGACTTTTGCCGCGTGCAAAGTCCGTGCTCAGGTAGAAATGTAACATCACATGTAATGTGAAAGAATAGAAAGACTAAGCCACATTATGAAAATTGTTTGTATTGATGAGGTGTTGTAGCTTTTTATCGTTTGTTTTTGTTCTTTTTTTTTTTTTCGAGGAGTAAATTCTTTAATTGGAGGAAGGCATTGAAGGGAAGGGAACTGCAAGGTGCAGTTGTTAAATGTAATAAGTTGACTATGTTTCAGAGAGACTAACGTCGCTGATTCATTAGTCGTGTGTACTAGTCTGAGACTGTTGAATGTATGACTTTTGTATTGGATGTACTGAAATTTTGTGCACTTGTAAGGATGTACCGACAAGTTAATCATTTGATTTTGAATTCATGGTGCCACTCATTTGTAATTTACCAGTCAGTCAATCATGCATCAAATGTTGAAATGTCTATTAGAGAATGGTCAGCAGACCTAAAGGTGAATAGTCAGAAGGCATACAGATGAATTGTGAGCAAGTCTAAAGGCCTAAAACTCCTTAAAGTACAAGAAAATAATTTACGTGGGAAGTATTTTCACTATTACTGTGTTTACTCAGTCTCATTCTCACTTGTATAAATCCTGACAAATTGGAGTTTAAGCTTGTGCTGGCTGATGAAAGCAATGTTCATCCTCTATAGTCCCTATCCTACCNCCCTACTTCACTTAAAAATCCAAAAGGGGGTAAGACATGTCTTGTTTTGCAGTTGTTTGACCACATGTGGTATCTAACCAGGCTTCTTTGCTGTCCAACGAGCAAACAATAGTACACACTCATGGGCCTAGAATTTCTGAAGGTGTGCACCTGGACATTTTCCAGGAACTTAAAGGTGTTTTAATTGTTTTCTCTAAACTGCACGATTATGCGATTCACCTCTGTCATATTTCAAGATCCGCCCCGCCCCTCAGTTGCGCCTACTTTATATCTCTTCGTTTCTGCACCCCACAGTATGCTTTACTTTAGCAACACTAAAATCCCTCTAAAAATTTGTATCTCCCCCTTCCCCTTAAATTTATGACAAGGGTGTTATACCTCCCTTAACTCATACATAAATATGACCTGAAGAAGGTACTTCCTTGTGTAATGCTGAGCCAAGCCAAGCCAAGCCAAACCCTGCCCCTAGCCCTCACGGTAGTCTGTAAACCAAATACAAGAATAACCTGACAGTCCCAGCTGTATAATTTTGCCAACAAATCTCTGCATCACACTCCTGCACTAGATCTATTCTTGACTACATCATTTTAGAAAGGAATTCTGAATGAGACTTACACCCCCAACCGGAACTCATGCCCACTAATACAATTCCTACCACTAACCCTATCCCCTGACCCTGGTTTTATCCTTAGACCTAACCAGGTTAATCGTAATGCCCATCGAGACAGGAGAATCGGTGGAGGCAAGTCCCTAACTCGAATGTCCGTCCACACAACTTCTTTCCAGATCTAGATCCGTTGTCAATCTACCTTCCATGAATAAGTGACCCTCGGTAGCAACAGAGCCTCTGCCTCTGCATCTAGTCTAGCCACACAGATCAGCAAAACAAGAATGCAGTATCAGTGGTGACTTCCAGACACTTTGAAGCTCAATTTTATTCTAGTCACTATTACAGAGCATCAAAATGCCTTGGTGGAGGAGAATTCACGATCGATTAGACTACTTTTCATCTAAGATGATGCTTGTACCACTGAGTCGCCCACACACACTGTTGTCACGTTCAGTTTATCGCTAGGTTTACAGTGTAAACTTTACACCCGATTTATTATGGTTTCAGTAGTGATGAGCAAGCTCGAAACCGGATTAGAACTTTAAAATTAGTCTGGATTCGAATACTTGGTTCACTGTTTATTAAAAAAAAACAACTCGGTTATTAAAATTCGTCTCTCTGTGCAAATGCACAGGTGTACCCATTCAGCTTTATTTACAATGAAAATACATTGTAAAAGACGCCAAGAAGAATCTAGTCGCAATATTCTTGTCACTTTGAGAAGTACAAGCGCAGATTCCATAAATATCCCCTTCTTATCGGATTCGATTTCGTTTTCTAATCTATCGAGCACTAGCTGTGGATTTGAATCATGTATCGAATCATGTAGGATTCGAAACTGTCCAACCCTGGTTTTCAGGCCAAAAATCATGTTTGAAGAGGCTTAAGCCACTGCAGCACAGATAGCCAGATAATCTGTCTCAGAGTCAGCCAATCTGCCAGTTGGGCTATTTTAAATACTTGTTACAACTCTATATTGTATCTGTACGTGGGGTTTGATAGAACAATCTGAGATGAACTTCCAGGATACGTCACAAAGTTTATTTTGTTTAGATTCGTTTAGTTCACACACACGAACATAGCAAAGAAACACAGATCATTTGAGAGAGGAGTTTTCACACGTCCTGTCTCTCCGGCTCACCGTAACAGACTAACTCACAGGGACGAAGGAATACGCGTGATTTATAAGACGAGACCTGACGAGACCTGACTAAACAGGAAGGTGGGGCGTGACCATCCATTCAGAGATTCAAAGGTGTACTCACAATGGAAAACGACACAACAGGGAACGACACAACACTCTATTCATCCATCAAATTTTTAATGTGAACAGACAATGTAAATTACAAAGTCACTGGTTAGATGACAGCACCAAAGCTTACGACTGGATTAGTTTTCCTCAGTTCTTTAATGTATTTCAGTGTTTTGATGCTGTTTCTTTCTCTCTCCTGATAAATTCATTAAAATGAGATAGGCACACCCTATCACTGGTGTTTATCTGCCTTGAGTTCCTCAGCCAACTTGGCATATTTAACATAGGGGATTTCCCCAATATTAAGTAAATATTTGCATCGGCAAGTTCAGTCATTTACCGGGATGGCTAGTCTTTTCGAATGAGATGGGGGTGGTGGTAGGGTGGCGGAAAAGGTGGGATGGTGACTTTGATAATCTTGTGGGAGCCATGTTTCTTTACACATCGTAATGCAAGGAATCGACATTGTACAACCGATGACTTATTATATCCAAACAAAAAAAAACTGCCTGCACACTAATGCGCACATGCCAACTGTCATGTTGCCACGCGCAGGGATTTTCCATTACGGAAAGGTGAAATGGCGTCTCCAAAAGCTGTTTTCCCTTATATTGGGCAATGAAATCATAAAATGTTAGGCAAAATCTTGAAATGTAGGACTGAGTGTGTGTACTGCCTGGTGTTATTCATCATCATTCTCTTTAACAGTAAAAGTTTAGGACTTCTTCCCCATTGAATTTGCTTCAAAATCGTGGGTAAGGAAAATCACCCTCGCTGCAGGCTAAAAGTTGGGTGAACAGCCGCGCAACTCCTGTCTAGACGAGGGAGTTGTTCTGCGCAGTAATCAGCTAACATCCCACGAAACTGGCATTTTTACACGACATCTGATAGATCTACATGTAGCACAGATTTGGTCCAGTGCTATGTAATAGCTGCACATTAAATTGAGAAAGTCGCTAAGAACATTGTTGTGACATTGCTTTTATGTTCATTTGACGAGGCACTGGACAATGAGTAACTGTATACAAGCATGTGTGCATGCGTGAGTGAGTGGGTGGGTGAGTGAGTGAGTGAGTGAGTGAGTGAGTGAGTGAGTGAGTGAGTGAGTGAGTGAGTGAGTGAACGAGCAAGTAAGCCAGTAAGTGAGTTATGGAAAGATGAATTTATAAGGGCGGCACAAACTGCACAAGCACACATCACCAAGACAACAGGCAAGGAATAAAACTATGACAATGAAATAAGGGAAAGAGAGAAAGAAAGAAAGAAAGAAAGAAAGAAAGAAAGAAAGAAAGAAAGAAAGAGAGAAAGAAAGAAAGAAAGAAAAGAAGGAAGGAAGGAGTGAAGGGGGGAGTGAAGGAAGGAAGGAAGGAAGGAAGGAAGGAAGGAAGGAAGGAAGGAAGGAAGGAAGGGAGAAGATTGACTAAAATTCATCTTGTCTTACACACACTTACACTCATGTCATAGACTATATGAATTACGCTGGTCAGCAAAGATAAATCAGTGTTGAAAAATGTACATTATTCACATAGTTAGTCTATAATTTCAGTTAACTTATATTATCATGAGAGAGATCAGCGAATCACAGTACTACACATTTACGTTTTCTTCGTCCTGCACAATCCTGACTGGCATAGTATAGGCGATCAAAAACAATACCGAGAGTTTCTCACCAAAATTATCACAACAATACAAGAAGTAGAAGAAAAAGAAGAAGAGCAATGCAACAGTCAAAGAGGTAGATCACTCATCTACTCACTCACTCACTCACTCACTCAC